>VXAC01008315.1:1217494-1253983 GCA_013399225.1 Rhipidura dahli | reverse complement strand
ATGGGCACCACTCAAAGCATGTGAATGGCAGCAGCAGCAGCAGCGAGTCACTGAGCCACCACAGCCATGAACACCATTCAGGACATCTGGAAGGTGGCAGCAGCAGCAGCAGCAGCAGCAGCACATATTCCACAATATGGGTAATTTTGTCAGTGAATTGACTGATGCTGCTCGTGTTTGTGAATCGCGTTCCTGGTGGCGGCTGGCCTCGCGTGACAATTCAGGGCATCATGAGTTGACCAGTAGATTTTAGCAACATAAAATTGCAACATGTATTCTACAAACACACCTGCAATCATTGGCACAGATGTCTACTTCATCTCAAAAGTTTATACTTGTTTGTTGAAACTTTTTTTACCATCAGGAAATGGGTTTATTTGACAATTTACTGCCCATAAACATTGCGTATTTCTGTCTTGATTTTGTGGTAGAAACATTAATGCTTTATATAAACTACTTTATCTTGCATTATGTGCTTGTGTCTAAGCATACAGAACTATGTATGAATGATAATTAGTAAATTTCTTATTTAACTCCCAGTGCTTAGATTTCCATATAATTGCAGCATTTCTTTTCATCTGAGACTTCTAATCTTCTTGTTTTTGTCATTTTCAAAGCAGGCTCATGAGATTTATCAGTACAGCTTTAAATCAGCACACAGACAAGAGGTGAGTTTTTCTTTCCTCAGTAAAGAAGTATGGAATCTGTCAAGAGTCAAATGGGGACTTTAAAGGCAACTTGTTATCTTTGCTGAAGAAAATTACAGTACTTATAACATTAGAACCGTATTGGTGGTTCTGAGCTGCATAAAGACAGAGAGCTGTGTTCCTTTGTGCTGTGCACATGAAGCCACTTGTGGCTTTTGCTCTGCCAAAGCAATGAAAAAAACTGGAGCTGCACACTTTGGTGGAACCATCAGAAGCTTGGTTCATTTGACTGGCTTTGATCACTTGGTGGGAATGACTGCAGGTACACAACAAGGATAGTGATGTGGACAAACATGGGAGGATACCTTACAGTATTTTGGTTGAACAGATTCTTACTAGAATCCGTATGAGGGCATAAGCCAGCTAGAGCACTGTACTTGATGCCAGTGTTCCTCAGAAAGTAGCATTTCAGCAGTGTGTGTGCATTCAGATGCTCCTTTCCATTCAGTTTATCCTCCAGCTGGCCAGGCCGGTGCAGAACTTCTGGTCTTTCATACTGAAGTGAGGAGCTGATTTATTTTGACTTGCTCTGGTCCACTGTTTTTTCTTACAGGGAATTCTCATCTAGACATGGTCCTTATGGACTGCAAGGAGTCAGATGTGTTTGGGCAAACAAGATTTTTCTGAGTTAGATCCTACCCACTAAGCAGGAAAAAGCCTATTGCAAGTCATTGAGCTGCTCAGGGTTGGAATACAAGCTTAGCAACTCCAAGTGCCATGAGAGAGAGTACTGCTCAGCACTGCTGTGTGCAACTTCTTCAAGCATGGTTTAAAGTTACCCTCTTAAGCACGGTGTGGTTTGTTTTTGTTTTGTTTGGTTTTTTTGCAGTTCCCAAAAAGAAAACTCCCAGATGACCAAACTAGCAGCTCTCATTCCTCTGCCAGATCCAGCCGTGCCTCATCTCGAGCTCAATGGGTGAGTTGCATCATTTTTAGGGGGTTTTGACAGCTTGGAATGATGGCAGAGTGTCTGTGCACTCACAGTAATTGTATATTTAGGATAATGGGAAGGGAGAAATGCCAACCTCTTGAGTCTCAGGTATCAGTCAAGACACTCACCATGGTTCCCACGCGCTTATTCCTCTGCACTGAGGATCCTTCTTACCTGCAATACAACCCTTCCCTTATGGGAATCCCACCCAACAGATGCCTGCAGAGACTGATCTTGTAAGCTCTGCAGCCTGGAGGGAGGTTGAGGTGCTGCAGTGCCCGTGTGAGGACATTGGCGAGCTGAGGCTCAGAGCAGCTCAGAAAAAGGCACATTCCAGAGGGGCCATGGAGAGCCTGGGCTCCTCACCACCACCCAGCTGGCTGTGTGCAGGCTTGACAGTGAAGTGGGAGTGAAGATACTAAAGGTCATCGTGCACTTAAGGCTCCAGGGGAAGAGGCTCTTGGTGTTGAAGAAAGTGTCCTGGATTATATTCTGTGCTGGGTTGCTGTGCAAACACAAACCCTGACTGCCCCACGCATCTCCCAGCTGAAGTGTGAGGAGAAAGGCAACATGAGACACAGACAGATAAACAAGAGGAGACGAGCTGGGGGATGTTGTTGCTGTGGGAGTGAGTGATGCATACAACTCCCAGCTGATGATGTTCAAACTGAACCACTTTCTTTTATTCACAGGCTGGGTACTAACAATGAAGCCCAAATAATGTAGTCATTACTGTATTTTAATTATAAGAATATTTCCATGGTATCAGCTGTAGCTCAGGAAATGGCACAAATTTTGGCTCATATAAACACAGTGATAAAATCCATCTGGGGTGCAGAGGCACGTGCACAATAAAGACATACACACGAGGTTTTATAGGCATGTATATATGTGTGACACATATGCTGGTATATATTTGTGGTTCAGTTGTTTATTTTTCATTTATCCATCTAGATCTTGCATCTAAAATGTTCCATGGTAACTATTCTATAATTATATGCTTTGAATACTTTCTCCCCCTTCTTCTTAGCCGAAGTTTTTGGGAGATGTTAAAACACCAGTATTAGCTGTCCTTCTTCATGGCATCCGTGATGATAAGAAGATAGGAGGCCTCCAGCTTGTGGTATATGCTGATAGTGACTCCATCAGGCCCCGGATGCAGGTATTTGTGTCAAACCTCACAGATTCAAGCAAGTGGAAGCTCTGTGCTGATGCTGCAGTCCTCAATGCTCACAAAGCAGTGGTAAGGCTCAAAACTAGCTTGTACAGCTATATATGGATCACAGGAAAAGCATGCTCCAGGCATTAAAATAGGGACTATTTATCCCTGCATTACAGGCTTACCTGAAGTGGGGACGGAATTGCCAGGACTACAGAGTTTCATCTGAGCTGGTAACTGGGTGGTTTGCTGCCCACCCTGCTGTACAAGTGAAAGTGGAGTGGCCTAAAGTTCCTTCCAGTGTCAAATCCATAGCAGAATGGTGAGGATTTAGTCTTTAGTGACACTTGTTCACAATACTGGTCAGCTGGGAAAAATCAGGATCTGCACACGAGGTTCTAGTGGCTTAAGTGCTGGCTGATATTTTATTCTCTGGTCTGTCCAAGTACTGCCTTTGGACGTAAAAGCTGAGTAGGATTACATCTTATTTTAATGTGCATTAATTCTTTATACTGGACATAATTACTGAAAACTGAGGAACAGATCCTTGCTTTTGCTGAACACTTGAACAGTAGAGCAGAGAGTGGGTGTGAGGACATAACCAGGGATCCTGAACACTGCTGTGCTACTTACACAAAGATGTGAGACAATCTGGTTAGGATGTGTGCAGCCTTTTGTTTCTCCATCTCACCAGATCTTTCTGATTTGAACTTTTGAAGGTTTTACAAGTTTGTCCCCGGGGCTGCATTTATGCTGGGGTTCTCTGAAAAAACGGACCAGAACCCTTCTCGACAAGCCAAAGTGATCGTGGCTCTAACTTCTCCAAGGACATGTGATGTTGTTATCAAGCTTCCTGATGTAATTATTGAATATTTTTATCCTCTTCTATTTCTTTTCCTAGGAGAAAAGTGTGGCTGTTTAATTACAGTGGGCCAATTCTGAGAAAGAAAAATTAAGTTAGTATCAGCTTGGGTGCAAATGATGAAAACTACTCTTATTTATTTCCAACCTTTTAGTATTTCATAAAAGGACATTTATATAGTGGTTTTGTTCATAGAGAGAGAGGTGGGTACTCATAAGGATGTGAGTTTCCATCTGTAGTACCTCCGTAAGTGATCACTTCATCACCTTTGAAAGGCAGTAATTAATTCTCTCTCAAATAATACCTGAATGATTTCTCTCACATTGAGAGAAAACTGAGCAAAAGCAAAAACCTCATGGACAATGAGTCACATGAGTTCTGTTCACATAAAGTTTTTGCCACAGAAGTAGAAGAAATAGGAAAAAAATCTTAGCTCTTTGCTGGCACAGGTGCATTTTGAATGTGCTTTTAAATTCCTTTTCAGATTACCCTCTATGAAAAAGCCATGAGGCTTCCCCTGTCACTTCCTGTAGGTCCAAGGATACCAGCTTCAGAGCTGCAGCCTCCCATCTGGAATGTCTTTGCTGAAGCCCCTTCTGCAGTGCTCGAGAATTTGAAAGGTCAGAGTCTAACGGGGTTCAGAAACATGACAAATTCAGTCTCACAATTTACTTGCACACCTTCTGAATTTTGCTGGCATTATCTCCAGTTAATTAGGAAATGTTCTGTAATAACGTGAGGATGGTTCAGCTGGGAGAAAATAGTGTACATATAGTACAGAAATCATCAGCATTTCAGGGATCAAGATAACAATTATCTGAAGTGATAACATTTAAAGTTTCTGGCACTTATTATTTGTTAGATAGAGAAACATATTTTATATGTCTTTTTAAGAATTTATGGGTACTTAGTAGCCAAAAGTCCATGTAAATTATATGAAAATATCACATAGTGGAAAAAAAACAAAGCTAAAATAATGTGGCACTAAAAATAAACCCCACCGTTTAATGGCCTTTTCTCATGGAAAAGCAAATACTCAGGGGCATTTTTTTTTTAACCAGCTCAATGCTCAGTTTCCTACAACAAGATCACAACATTTAATGAAGTTCAGTTTAACTACACAATGCCAGCAAACTGCTACCACATCTTGGCTCAGGATTGCAGCTCTGACCTTAAGTTCCTGGTGATGATGAAAAATGCAGAAGCTGTGAACCTGAAAGCAATCAACATCAAGCTTGGCAATCAGTAAGTAACTTCTGCTGGATGCTGGGAGCATGAGAGACCTCATTGTCCACATTTAGCACGAGAGGAGCTCTGATCTGAGCTTTACTTCCACGGTGAGCAGCCCATGGAGCTTCAGCACTCCCCTTATTTATTTTCCATGCATCTTGAATGTGATGCTGATGCTCTTACCCTGCATCTCAGGTGACAAGAATACCCCTGATGTAGTTTAAGCATTTGAAATGAGCTTGTGCTCTGACCACTGATGTTTAGTGAGCAGGAAAATGCCTCTGTGCTTGTATGTGTGTGAATGTGGTCCAGCCAGGGTGTGAACACTCTTGTCCTTGGCAGTGAAGTCGATATGCGCCCTGCGGATGGACAGGTGAAGCTGCTGGTGGATGGGGCTGAGAGCCCAACAAATGTTTCACTTACATCTGCTGGTAAGTGATGCAGCACATGTTGTTTAGTTTTCACATATGTTCTAGGAGAAAGAAGGAAAGAGAAGGGATCTGTGAAGGAGACTTGATCAGTTTGTATTCAATAAGTGTTTCTTTGGTTGTAAGGTAATATTTAAGAACATGCATTTTTCTCACTTGCACTGGAACATTTAGAAAGATTGATTAGAGTGCAAAGCTCTTGAAGTAGCCTAAATAATCAAGATAAAATTGACATGAAGATTCCTCCTTTTTGTACATCACTACTATAGTTCCAAATTGGAGAAGTGTTTTGGTTATGCTATCAAATTTTGCTTGATTAAAAGTTTTTGAAGTAGAGCTTTTCTAAAATTCACCACACGTGACTTGTATATTGATTTAGTTCCCACTTTGATTTGTAGGTGTAAATTTGGCTTGCATTCTGCTAGGGATAGGTATGGAGAACTGGTGAAACAACTTGCTTGATTCTCTGAAAACAGGAATGTTTGGTTTCTGTGAAAGGTACAGGAAGACCTTGTTTCATCCTGTGCTGTGTAGTCGGGGGCTATATGCAGTGTGGGTATTCTGACTGAGGAGCTGCAATACATGAATTGGGCTAAATCTTACTGAAGTTGGGTTAGCATGTACCACTTCTGGGTTCTGTCCTATTTGTTATGTACTTGGGAAATGATAATTCTGCTAGAAATGGCTGTAGTGTGACAGTCATGGTGTTCCTTGTATTTCCATTTTCCAATACAGTGTACTCAGAGCCTTGTCAATCTGCACAACTACACAGACACTATAGACAGCTCAGTAATAATTTCTAGACATAAATGTGAATATGTTAATAACCCAAAGAAAAATGAATAAATCTTTTATCATTAACATTGTCTTCCAACCTTTAGAAAACATCTAGTTTCTATATATGCACATTTCTACTTTGCTTTGTTCTATGTTTTGTTTCTTGAGTAAGATAACTGAGGAATTTTGAAGAAAAGAAAATTTCAGAAACATGTCAGTTGCTCTTTTTCTCACTTAAAGAAGCTAGGTTTTGTCTGGTTTTGTATTGTTTTGGTTTTTTCTTCTAGGTGCTTCTCTGTGGATCCACAGTGAAAATCAAGGGCTTGTACTTCTTGCACCAGCCTATGGCATTGATAAATTGTACTTTGATGGACACACATTCAGGGTATCATTCTTCCTCTTCATAAGATTGGGTGTTAAGAAATTCCCATAGGATTGCCTTAAATCTTTGTGTATGAGTGCAAGAGTGTACTCTGACAAAGGGAAGTGTGTGCAGGGCACAAAAAACCTCAGAGGGAAGATAATGCTACAGGATTGCACAGTCCTGCTCTTTATTGCTGAGTGTGAGAAAAGAGAACCTTTGATCAACAGAAGTACGTGGTTCTTGCAGCACAGGTGTGTTGGAAAGTGGGTTTGTGAGTGTACTCACGCTCAGTCAGCAGTGCCTTTGCAAGAAAAATGAGTTTTCATCTCCTGACCACTGTTCTTACAGCTGTATAACTCTTTGAAACACCAAAAAATGCAGCCATTCTTTTTAGATGAATGAGTAGTTTAAAGTCCGCACTAAAATTAATATGAAGCTGGAACACAAAAGGTCAATAAACTGCATTGTGTCTGTCTCCTGTGCTATCAAAACAACCACCTGAAAAAAGCTTCAGCATACTAATAGTCCAGAGCATTAATAGGTTAACATCCTAGACTGGCACAGTAGGTTATAAAGACTGTAGCAGTTACAGATCCTGCAGCCCACCAGGAGCTTGGCATCTCTGTCAGACTGTCAGACCCTTTTGAATTCTTATCAAAGAGATTTTAAATATTTGTGCATTACCTTACACTGGAAGGGACCTGCATAGCAAAAATGTGCTCCACAGGTACTGCCTTTTTTTAACTTGAAATAATTATCACTTCTTTTTCCTCCAAGATTCAAGTTGCTTTATGGATGGCAGGGAAAATGTGTGGACTGTGTGGAAAATACGATGCAGAATGTGAGCAGGAATATCGGATGCCCAACGGATATGTAGCTAAAGATGCAGTGAGCTTTGGACATTCTTGGATTTTGGAAGAAAAGTCTTGTAGAGGAGGTATGCAAGCTCTGATAAATTTAATATAATATTACTGCAGTTGTTCAGAAAATATAGACTCTGTTCAGAAAATTTTAGATCTGTATATATTTTGGAAATAAAATAGTATTATAAGATTCATTATTAAGTTATATATTAAGTATTAAAATTACTTGCAAGCTGAGAAAGAAATAAGAAATCACAGGTTAAACAAGCCAAAGTATACAACTTAGTTGAAGTTCTAAAAATAAGATAAATCAAAATCTTTGTTTCAGTTTTGAAGTATTTTAGAAGAAGATCAGAAAGAGGATAACATTCACACGGAATGCTGTTATTTAAGTACAACAGCATTTTCCAGACATCAATTTTCAGCAATTGGCCCATCAAAAAAATCAGATGGGGATTAGTAGTTATTACCATGGCTGACCACCTGGTTTTTGAACCAGTGCAACCTGTCAAGCAAAGCTTTCAAGTACATGAGCAGTTCCAGGGACTTAATTACATGGTTGAAATAAAAAAGCTGTGTTTTAAGTCTTTCAGCAGATTAGGATCTTTTGGTGTGCTGGTGCTCTCAGCTGAGGTTATGATGCAACATCACACCAGGGTGCTCGAGGAGAACAGGCACATTGCATGGGTAGAGACTTGTCCTGTGGGAAGGACATCCTCAGCCCCTGCAGATGGCTTGTGCATGTCTAGCTCCACAGTAGCTGTTATTCTTCCATGTTTTTGTCACAAATTCTGGGCAACAAACTTGCTTTAGTTGGGTATGGAGCCCACATACCCATACACAGTAATATTTCCGTGGCTGGTAGTGACCACGTTCTGTTTCCTTTTAATATATGGTGGAAACTGCTGAAATTTGAAGAAATAAAACTTACAGCTAGGAAAAAATTGTGGTCTGTTTAGCTGCTCACTTGTAAGTGTTTGTCCTGGGAATCCAAAATGACATCTCTATTACTTGCTGGCAGCAATGACTGTTTGCTCTCTATTTGCACCAGTTCTGTGTCTGAATGCCATTGGTAATAATGCAATTCTTTAGGAATTAATTTTATTTGGACAGATATCTCGCCTTTAGCTCCACTGCTGAGTATCTGACATTTTAAAATGTGGTTTGACAGCTCTTCAGTAAGCCAGTTTACTTTGAAAAATGTTTAATAGAAAGTTTATTTATCAGTATTTATCAGACCATGTTTCTACATTCTGATTTAGAAATAGACCAGTTGCATTTGAAATTAGCTTTCCAGGACTCCATACCTAACAAGCTGATTTGAAAGGTTTATCAGACAGTAAAGCTGCTTCATTTATGATCAGAGGGGAAGTTGTTTGCAAGTTGGCAGTGCTGGCAGATGGGTCCTTGTGGGGAGACGTGGAGCTTTTGCCTGCCAGCCCCTGAGCTGTGCCCAATGGCTGTTGCAGGCTGCAAGCTGCGGCGCTCCTTTGTGAAGCTGGAGAGGACGGCCCAGCTGGCGGGGGTCGAGTCCAGGTGCTACTCCACGGAGCCCGTGCTGCGCTGCCGCAAGGGCTGCTCTGCCACCAGCACCACCCCTGTCACTGTTGGCTTCCACTGTCTCCCTGCTGGTAAGTCAACAGAAATCCTACTCATAGGAGCTGAGCAAAAGTGTAAATAGGTTGTTACTTGGCTCAGTTATTCCACTTGCAAAGTGTGAATAATATAGCATAGCCATAGGCAGGCGCAGACTTAGTGCCCTACTGACTGAAGCCCTTTCCCTGTTTTATTAATCAGCAAACATTCCTTCATTGAGAGAGGTGATTTTCTGTTGTACATTCACTTGTTTTCATTGTACTGGAATTTAAAATCTAAACTGAATTCACTTTCATGGTGCTTAGGGCTGTCAAGGTAAGGGCAGGATAACAGCACAGTCAACAAGGTGATTCAGCTGAAAAGCTGTGAGCTGCAGCCTGTGGAGATGGAGCCAGACACGACCAAGTGCAGCACCCCGAAATGGGGATCCTTGCCTTGCACTTTTTATATATCACTGCCTTTGGATGGGATCCTATTTCACTGAGCTGCTTTAGGCACTAGAAGGGCAGGTGTGGACAGGATTCCTGCACACAGGAGGATTTATTTTCTATAGGGATATTGTAGATTATAAGAGATTAGATAAAGTTGATATAGGTTATATGGCGCATAGAACTGTATCTGTTTTCCAAGGTTTCTTTTCTTAAAGATGATAATACCCTTTCCTAAATGTATCATTAATAAAATTCTGCATGGAAGCAGTAGCTTTCAAGGTAGAACTGGCTTATTAATGAAGTGGGTTTCCTGGAACCATCACTGTGTGACTTACACAAATATAAACATGTAAATGAGTGAGGAACAGCCAAGCCTGCTGTAATTAATGACTAGTGCATGGTAAATGCTGTACCTTGCAGAACTACTTGTGAAGTAAACTGTTTACTCTTCATTCCTTGTTCCCCATCAGATTCAGCTACCAGCCTGACAGACAAGCAGACGAAGTTTGACCAGAAGTCAGAGGATATGCAGGACACTGTTGATGCACACACAGCATGTTCTTGTGAGGATGAAGACTGCAGTGCATGAAGCTGTACATTTGCAGCATAGGAGAAGACAGAAATACTTCCATGTTTTTATTGTGTGGTGTAAAAAACCTTGTCTTAAGGAATAATAGAGATACTAAATTAAGTACTTGAGGATGTGTGGAATCTTCCCAAGTAATTTAAAGTATTGAACTTTATTATTGTAGAAACTGTTATGATTGCCCATAAATATCTGATTTCATAATAAATCCATGCATGGAAAAAATTGTGAAGGCTTCCTTATTTCACTGGTGATGGAAAGAGGAGGTCTGTGTAGGTTCTCCTAATCCCCCATTTCTTAGACTTCCAGAGTTTGTGACCATCTTGTGTGCCCCAGGGTCACACTGGGAATTGGGTTGGGTAACTGTGGTACTGCTACGCCTGATTGTTCCCCTCCTGCTTCCTTCCCTGGTGCTGGGATCCTGCAGCAGGAATGGGTCACCTCGGTGTGATGCTGCAGCCTCTGCAGCAGCCATGCAGCCGTGGGGCTTGGCAAGAGCTCTGTGATGGGCCAGAGCTGCTGTAGGGAGCAGCAGGCTCAGGGAATAAGCCTGAATCTCAGGTCCCTGGGCAAGGCTGCTCTGAGGGAGCCAAGTGAGTTTCTGGTGCACCACATGTAGAAGCTATGGTGAATCTGGGTCTTTGAGCAGGACAGGGTGGGCTGACCCTGGCACACCACCTGCCAAAGGGTCTGAAGCAGAGCCAGACCTCTGCACTTTGGGTGAGATGTCCCAGCCTCTGTGCCCAGCAGGAGTCACTGCTGCAGCCACCAACAGGTGGGCTCTGCCCCCTGCCCCCTCCACAGGTCTGTGTGGGCATGGCCAGGGGCAAACTCATCTGCCCTGAGCACTGCAGCCCAAAGGATTCCAGCAGATCTGGAAGCTGTTTTCTGCTTGCCCTTAAGGAGGCTGTGTTTGCAGGCTGAGTATGCACGCTGGGTGAATGGGATTCTGAAAACACTTGAGAACATTCTGTAAAAATTGTGTTGTTTTGCTTTCCCCCAGCAGCTTTTGCACCTTCAATGGATGCCTATACCTGAGTTTTCTTGTTTGGATATCAGTTCAGAGAGGTAAAGTCCTTAGTACCAAAAGAAATATGTTTGAAAGGTCTAAATATACCACTCTATGCAGTTTAAATGCTGCCATGGTAACCTGCTCTGCAGAGTGATGGGGAGCTGGCAGCAGCAGTCAAGCCATGAGCTGGTGGCTTTGCTGCTTGCCTGGAACTCACACGGAGCAGTGATGGAAAGCACAGACTTTTCAGGTAACCTCAGGCTGAATCCAGCAGAATCCAGGGCTTTACGTGGCCCCCAGAGCCTGGCTCCTTGCCTGATGCTGGCATGAACTCCCAGCTCCAGTGTGAGCAGCCCATGGGGCTCTTCTCCTCCCAACGTGCCAAGGCTGGAGCACAGTTTTGGGGGGAATTTTTTCCTCCATCCTCAGCATTCAGGTGTGATGAGCCCAGAAGCACTGCCCTGGCAGGAGACCCTGGGGATCATCAACCAATCACCAAGGCAGAGGGCACCTGTGGGACTGCAGGGGGATGGGGGCTATAGGTGCCCACCTCATGAAGGCTGTGGAGAGCCCTTGGTCAGCCTCTACTCCTCTCCCCCACTGCCATTGTGGAGGGAGCTGAGCACAGTTTGAGGGAAATACTGTCCAGGTCAGGTCCTAGGCTCAGCAAAATTTTTTGTCACCCTCAAAATTTTCTCAGGTTTTGGGGCTTTTCTTCTCTCTTTTAAATTCAGGTTATGTCCTTTGTAAAAGGGCTGTGACTACATGGGGGCAAAGGCTTGGAGCTGAAGTTGTTCTTGGTACTGAAGGTATGAGGCACTGAAGAAATGACCTAGAAAAAGAGAGGTTTCAGTTTTATAAATTGCTAAAGACAAAGCTCTTGCCAAGCAGGTTTAGGTGACCCTTGAAGCAGAACAGATGACCCTGCCCCTTGGCAGCAGCATGGCTGGGGTGCCTGGGGATGCAGCATCTGCTGCCCAAAGGGAGGGATGGGGTGGGATGGGGATGGGATTCTTTAGCCCCAGGCTGCAGTGCTGGCAGTTTTGGGGAGACCCTGCCCTTACAGCTGGGTACCGCTTGTACAGGTCCTGGTGAAGACCCTTATTTTGAGGAGTCACTGTTATAGTGTGATATTTCAGTGATATGGAGTTATAATTTTGAGAATACAAGCATTGTTGCATTTAATATTGCCATCACAGCAGCTCGCAGTGGCTTTTACTGCCACTGACCTCAAGTCCTTGCTGCTTGCAAGCTGGGGGTCTTTTGGAAAAAACCCCAAATCTGTGCAGCTGTGTATAGCTATGCCATAACAGCTTTTGGGCCTCAAGTACTAGTGGCCTGTAGCTGTGTACTCAAATCCTTTAAGTACATTTACCAAATATCCAAAGACATGACACAACTCTCCAGAAAATTGCTTGGCTTTCTATCATGTGCTACCAGTTTTACAAGGGAAAGGGTTAAAAAAATCAGGACTTGAATATAGGGCCAGTAAAAACATGGTGAAGAATTTGTCATGCTTCAAAATTTTTTTTCTTTGGCCCTACAGATGCAATCTTTGATCTAGGAACAAAATCCACTGTTTGTCAGACATTACAAATTATATCCCAACTGCTAATTATAAAAAGCCAAACTAAGCTGTCTTGGATAGGAGCCACTGCTCTGTTGATGAGAAACTGAATTCAGTCCCTTCCCACAGTAAGCTGGGCAGCAGCAGCTCTGGTTCCCCACCCACAGAGGAGAAGGTTGGTAGGCAAACAGTGGCCACACAGTGCCAGTGTGGGCCACACAGTGCCAGTGTGAGCCCCCAGTCCTGGGGTTGCCTTTGTCCTCCTTTTGCCAGTTCCCAATGGAGCAGCTCCATGACCTGACTGGAGGGAACAGGTGGACTTGGGAACAAGGCCAAACCCTGGAGCCAAGAGCAGCCTGAGGGACCTGTGGGGCTCCCTCCAAAGGGGCAGGGAAAATGCCCACTGGTGAGAGAAGGGGCCTCCACCATGGGGTGAAGATGCCACCCCTTGTTGTGTGATGTGAAAAGAATTTGGCCAGCCGGCATGTTGCCCACCTTTGTCAAACCAAGAGGTTTTTGTCTGCAACATGTCAGCCTCACCCCTTCCCCCTTGCCAGGCAACCCCCATGGACACCCCTCTGTGGCTAAAGCCACCAGTGAGAGGGGCTGGCCCATCAGCCCTGGCAGAGAAGCCAGGTGAGGACGTCAGTGGCATTCAGCCCTGGCCCCTGTGACAGTGACAGGAGGTTTGTGTTACCGGGTGAAGTCCCCGTCCCCAGAGAGCAGCGCTGCCCTGACAGCCTGTCCCACTCACAGCAGGGCAGGCGTGGGCACAGTGTCACAGGAGGGCTGCCCGGGGCTTTGCACAATCCTGCTGGGGCACTATCAGTTAGATAAGCTCTGTGTCTTATGGTCAGGTCAGGATAACCTGGACAAAGTCAGCACAGACTGCAATAGCACCGGAGGCTTTCAGGAGTAAGGATAATTAGTAGTTTTACTGACATAATAATGAATTTTGGCTTTAACCATGTTTTAATACTTTTAAGTACTTGTTTCTAAAGGTACTTTCAAGGCATTCAGTTGGTGAAGTGAGAACAACAGCACTTGTGATGGTTTTTGTTCAGCAAAAATATCCATCGCCCTCACCCCAACCCCCTCTCCCTCAATGGGTTTGTTGTGTGGTTGATAAGAAGTTGATAACTCAACAGAATTCACTGTGCCTGTTAATAATTCTTCTATAAAAGCCACAGATTTTCCCCTGTGGGCTTCAGTCACTTTTAGCATGAAGGGACTCATCCTGGCCCTGGCGTTCACCCTCGTGGGTAAGTTGAAGCTTTACCAGCACTGCTGAGCTGAGAGAGCCACTGTGATCCTGAGCAAATTGCATCTCCTTGGGGCTTTTCAGGGATATTTACAGCTTCATTTGCTGAAGACCTTTTATAGCTTCAGCTGTAAACTATTACATTTCTCTGCTAAGCTCAGCAGCAGGAGAAAAGCCAAGCAAGCAGCAGCTAGTGAGCAGGGCTGGCATGGGCTTGCTGTCCTGGGGATGTGGGGTGAGCCCCATTACTGGTGGTTTGCCAACAATTAGCACGCTGACTTAATGAATAATACATGAAAGGATCTACAGAAATGGGATTTTTTCATGAACACTTTTCTTTCCTTCTTCACAGGGAGCCAGAAGCAGGACCTTGGTAAGTGGCTCCCCTGCCAGCAGCTCCCTTGCTGCCTTCCCTTACAGCCTTGTCTTGCCCACTTCTTGCACCCGTTTTTTGGCAGTGGCAGCTTCACCTTTCTTTGCTGGACTAGTCCAAGTAACATCACAGCAGCCACAGCCAAGGAGGTGTTTCTGTTATTTTTTTTTCCTAACAGAGCCTGTTTTTCATATGGGCAAGACCTACCTGTATAGCTATGAGAGTATCATTGTGCATGGGCTCCCTGACAGAAGCCTGGCCATGGCAGGGGTGAGGCTGGCCAGCAAGGTGGAGATCAGCCGTGTGTCTGAGAGTGACCACCTCCTGCAGGTAACTCACNCACCCTCATCGTGCAGCTGTAGATGCTCAGTTCACACCTCTAGGCTGGCAAAATAGGAGGCAAAAAGAAGTAGAGCTCACACAAAAGCTCTGGGCCCTACCCACTGCTGGGATGACCCTCTAAGGCCAATGTCAGTGCACAGTTTGCCTCAGGCAGTGATGATTCCTCAGTGGGGGCAGAGGTGTGGACATGGGCACCGAGCTCTGCACCCTGTACGTGCAAGATGTGATGGGGAGAGCCGAGGGCACTGCTGAAGGGTCTGCAGCTGCATCCAGAACGCTTTGGATTACTGGCAGGGACCTACAGAGAGCACCACAGCCTTACTCACAGCCTGCTCCTCTGCAGGAAGGGAGCTGGAGCTGCTCCAGCTCTGCTGCCATCAACATCTGAGCCCCTTTGACTAAAGCTACCTCAGGTTCATCCCCATACAAAAATATGGCAGGCAGCTGTGTTAAAAGAAATGTCCTTAAGGTAGTTTTACTAAGGTAACACTAAGCTTGAGTATGAAAGTGATGAGCATTCTAGGATGAAAAATCGCTGTTTTTTAACCTGGTGCATAGCCTAAAAAAAGCTCAGCACTGAAATTCAGATATCACATGAGAAAGACCCAACTGTCTATGGTATCGCCCTTTTGATATTCTTCACACGGGCATTAATTCAAATGTGAAGAATTCTAATGGTAATGTCTGTGTTTAGCATAAGGATATCAGATTTGGGAGCACGGTTACTCATCAAAAAGATTAAAACAAACAGCTTAAAATACTGGCATGGCACGAAAGACCACAGACGAGGGATTAAGAAGACAGCGTGTGGGGGAAAAGCTGTAAGAGGTGCCCCTAGCACTCGCCCCAGGAGTTTTCTCAGTCTCTCACCCTGCACATACCTGAGGGAAACAGTGTGAAGGAACACCTATTGTCAAACTTCACACGCTGCTGCAGCTGCAGGCTCTGTGTAACCTCGCTGGAGTTGTTACAATATTAGCAGTTGCAGACAACAGTCTTGAGTGGGATTTAATTTGAGAAAATGCGACAAGGGGCAAGCCGCCCTTGCAGCATTGCTGATGAATGCCTGAAATAAAGCACAGCATTGAGCCCACACCTCTTCCCTCTGCGCCGGAACATGTACTTCCATGCCCGAGGGTGGGAGGGGTGTGTGTAAGTACGGGACTGGATAGGTCTGTGCATGCGGGCACACACTTCCCACTAGGTAGCAGTCAAGGACTTGTGAACAAGCTTTGCAGCCTGGGGAGCTCGGAGCGATGTCAGCCGCTTCCAAAGGTGTGAGTTCCTGCGGTCACCTCTGCTCCCCCATCAGCTGTGCCATGGCTTTGGTGCTCGGGGACATGCTGGCCCTGGAGCAGCAGCCAGAATAGTCCCGGTGTGTTTAGGCAGGCAGCTTGGGCAATAATGGCTTGGCTGCCTTGCAGGCTGAAAGGAGATCTCACTTGTCATCTGTGGGAAAGGGGTGAGTATCCTGTCAGTACTGATTGCTGGTAGCTGGTGTTTCACTCACCCCACAATCTTCATCAGACTTGCTGAACTTTTGAATCCTGCTCATATAGTCTTATTTTTCTGGCAGAAATCCTTCAATGAAGTTTGTATTTTCAAGGAGGCTTCCTAGGCCAAGCACAGAAGTCTGAGTTGGAAACTCTTTCCTGCAATGTTGGACAAGTGACTTTTGTCTTGGCACAGATGTGTCCAGTTCCCCTATTACAGAACTGTTTCAAACTGATGGGGAACAGTATGATTGTTTTCCTATTTTTCTTCACAGATTCAGTCACCAAAGCTGGAGGAACACAATGGCTTCTGGCCCACTGATCCCTTCATTCCATCTTCGAGGTTCTCAGAAACCATTGCTGCATGTCTCAGCCAGCCCTTTAAGTTTGAATACACTGAAGGAAGGGTTGGAAATATTTTTGCCCCTGAGGACTGTCCCATTCTGTGCACCAACCTAGTGAGAGGGATTCTAAACATGATGCAGATAACCATCAAAAAGTCACAAAATGTGTACGAGCTACAGGAGGTTTGTTTTTTCCATTCTGATTTTACTTTTATTCATATTTTACCATTAAAGAGTAAGTTATACTTCCCAGACTGTTTTCTTTGACCTTTTTCTTGCTGCTTCAAGTTGGAAGTCCATTGTGTTTAACCAATACTTGCAGGCTGGGATCGAAGGCATCTGCCAAACCAGATACATTATCCAGGACGACAGCAAGAATAGCCGTGCCACCATTTCCAAAAGCAAGGACCTGCTGGACTGCCAGGAGAAAGCAGTGGAGACCCTGGGAATGGCACAGATCCGTCCCTGCCAGAGCTGCCCCCCGGTAGGAGCAGCACGGAGCCCCCGCTGCCCTGCTCGGGCACCAGCCGCTGCTCGTAGGGGGCTGGGCTTGCCTGGGCTGACCAGCCCCTTCCTGTCTCTGAGTGGGTCTCTGTGCACTTCCAGAAAGAAAGAAGCATGAAGGGCACGGTGACATTCATTTACAAGGTGAAGTATGGTGACAGCGGGACATTGTTGACGTCTGCTGCGTCGGACCAGGTGTACCAAATCTCTCCTTTCAATGAACCCAATGGGGCAGCAGTCATGGAGGCAAGGTAGGCACTGTGCACGTCCTTACGTTATTGTAGCCAGGAGGAGATGCCTAAAACATATTTACATATTTACATTATATTAACATATTCTTGAGATAACTAGAAGCATCTGGCTTGTGGCTGCCAAGGGCCAAAACACTGTACAGCCCATGGGATGCCCATCCTGGATGCCCAGGGTGTTTCAGGTGGCATGTGCCTTACTGTTTAGGCCACCTGAAACATCTGTCCAACCTCTCAGAGACTTTAGCAAACTCTCACAGAGGCTTTTGCAGTCGGATGGCTTTTCCAGATAATCCTGAGCAATGGATGATCAGAAAGTGCACGATCCAATTGCAGTCCCACTGGGTACCCCTCAGTCTGCTCCAATGCTGTACAAGTCCTCCCTGCACAGAGTGGGGTTACAGGCTACTGATGCATCTCCCTCTTTCCTTTGAAGACAAGAGCTGTCTTTAGTCGGCGTTAAAAGGCCTCCCATTAGTGCACCAACATCTCAGCTGCAAAACCAGGGGAGTCTTCGTTATCATTTCTCAGGAGAACTACTCCAGATGCCAATTCCTCTAATGAGGATTAAAAATCCAGATTTACAGGTATTAGAGGCTTACTTTCACACCCTTTCATTATTTATAAGGTGAACAGATCATCACATAATTACTTTAGACATGGTTCCTTCCAACAGTCTGTTTTTTCCACAGTTAACAGAAACGCTGCGGCAATTAGTTCAGAATAATGAGAAGGGAGCCACCAAGGAGGCTTCAGCCAAGTTCTTACAGATGATCCAGCTTTTCCGTGTGGCGACCCTTGATCAAATCGAGTCTTTGTGGCTGCAGTTTGTCAACGAACTCCCCTACAGGTAACTGTGGCCTTCAGCCAGGCTTTCTGATCACACTGCCCAGGCACACTGGGCAATGGGGAGAATGAATGCTCCTCTCCCTGGCAGGCCCTGGTTCCTGAGTGCCATCTGTGCTGCTGGAGCTACTGACACCTTCAGATTCCTGAAGCAAAAAATCCATGATGAGAAGCTGAGCATCTGGGAAGCAGCTGCGACTCTCCCTCTCGCCTTCCATTTTGTTACACCGAACAAACAAACCCTGGAAATTGCATCAGTGAGTAGAGATCTTCTTCCTTCTATGTTTCCTCTCACTCCTTTTTAAAGGTGAATTCATAGGATTATAAGTGAAAGATACAACATATTTCCTTCTAAATTTGTAAAATGCAAGGTATTAACAAAAATGGGGAATGCTTCAGAAAATATTCCCAAACACTTGTTGCCAGAAGTTTGTAATTATATTTGATGTTAAATCCCACAAATTATAAGAAAATTGCTGTTGATTCTTTTTGCCAAATCAGAAGTGAAAAAAATTACAAATTCTAGAAAATAATATAATGTAATCAATATCTAAAATGTATACAGCATTACTGGAGCAAGTCTTACTTTTCTTGTAGCTGAATATCTAGCATTTGATTTCATTCCTGAAATTATTTAGAAAAAGCACAAATCAAATTTATCTATTCTCAAATGCATTTATTGATAAACACAGCTCTAATTACTAGAAAGAGTAAATAATGATACTTCTTCCTTCTGCAGACTTTTCTGACCTGTCCCCAAATCCAGAAAATACTGATGCATAGGATAATTGTTTACCTAGGATATGGCAGCATGGTGAATAAATACTGTGCTCAGGCTTTACTATGTCCAAATGAACTTCTTCAGGTATGTGACTCTCCTTTTTTTATTATAAAAGGTGAAAAAATTTTAAAAATGTCTTTTATTTAGCTCTCACAATGCTGGCAATTAGGTAACTCACTGTTTGCATGCCTCACTCTTAGCAGTGCAAAGACAGAATGAAACACTGAGCTGATGCCTTTGAAAAATCAGGTTGTAACAGTTCAGAATTTCAAATCTAGTGCTAAAAGCCCATGGGGAGAATGGATCCTGCAACCAGCCTTAAACTAAGTTTAGGTGTGACAAAGTTTGGATTAAAGCAAAATAATTATGACTCTAAGATTCTCCTTTTACATTAGGTGAAGGGTACTTAAAAGATGTATTAAAAAAGCAGTGAAGTGTGAATTATGCAAAGCTCTAGATATGTCATTGGTTAGGGCTTCCAAGGAGGCCCTGCTACACAAGTGCATTTCACTGTCAGAAATATTCAGGACACTGTCCTTGGACTATGCAGCTCCAGCTCCTTGCTCAGCAGGGCCACTGAGAAGGCCTTGCTGGTGTTTGACACGTTTTTAAATCTTCTAAAAGAGAGTGAAATAAATCCAAGCCACCAGAATGGTAATGTTCTTCTCAGAACAACAAACCTGTTTGAGTAAACTTGAAATTGCTGTAAGAAGTGAAAAATATGTGAGTGTAGTTTGGCTGGGCTGGCAGAGGTGGCCCAGGGAACAAATGAACCTGGCATCAGCTCAGAGCTGCCTTTGAGCTTGCAGAAGACTCTCTGGTGCAGGCACCACCTGGGATTGTCTCCTACACTCAGGCTCAGGCACAATTAAAAATCAATTACAACACTCTGCAAAGAGAAACCCAAGTTTATTTGTATGGCCCGTGTTTGGCATCCTGATAATGATGGTGAGATTTTTCCTGAGAGAAAAGTCTGAACAGCCCTGTTCCTGGATTTGCAGCAGTAGTTGTTTTGCTTTCCACAGCAATGCACATTTTTACGCATTATTACAAGATCATTACCTGGTAAGATTAACATGTTCTGCTCCATTTTCAGCCACTCCACGATCTTGCTACTGAAGCCACCAGCAAAGGTGATGCCAAAGACATATCCTTGGCCTTGAAAGCCATTGGCAATGCAGGAGAGCCAGCGAGTATCAAACGCATCCTGAAGTTTTTGCCAACATTTTCCTCAGCTGCAGCTTCATTACCAAACAGAATTCATGCTGATGCTGTGCTGGCCTTAAGGAAAATTGCAAGAAAAGACCCTGCAAAAGTAACTGAAATTATCATTTAAACAAGTATCTTAAAGGGTGTGGACTGGGTTTGCTTAGTGATTCAGGAATAATAAAATGATCAGGTAATGTTAGTAACTCCGGGCAGGTTTCTCAGTTACTGGTCTTCCTCTTGCCCAGGCTGCAAACTCCTGACATCACCCCATCCTTGCTGATATCCTGGGAAAGAGTTTGCTTTAGTCACTGTAACACTAGGCCCATTCCTAATGGCTGTTTCTCCCTGCCCTGGGTTCACTGTGCACCCAGCAATATCTTCATTTTCAGGGACGGGTCTCGTGCTCACGTCTCTTGTTTAGGGTTCTGTTCTCCATTCACTGCAGAGCACATATGCACTGCTTAGTAAGCACTGCTCACTGGGAAGTTATGGGCTACTCAGAGGTTGTATCTTCCTCCTGCAGGTCAGGGACATCACTATCCAGGTGTTTATGGACAGCACACTTGCTCCAAATGTCCGAATGGTGGCTTGCATTGTCCTCTTCGAAACCAAGCCTGCTCTTCCAACAGTAGCAGCTCTGGCCAGCTCACTGCTGACAGAGCCCAGCTTGCAAGTAGCCAGCTTTGCATATTCACACATGAAGGCTTTGGCAGCAGGCAGGATCCCACAGCTCTATAAACTGTAAGTAGATGGAGAAGTACATTTTTAGTAGCAAATGGAGATGTTTTTCTTGCAGTTTTCTAAGAATTTGGTCACAGCCGACTCTCTTCATATGATTTTAACTCTATTACTCAGATCTGCTGCTTGCAATATTGCCATCAAACTCCTGGGCCCCAGACTTGACAGGCTGAGCTATCGTTACAGCAAGGTCCTCCAGATCAGCGACTACTCCTGTGAGTACCAGCTGCCCTGTGCACTTCTTCTCCTTAGGTAGCCAAACACCTCTATTGTGTTCTGTAATTTTCATACAAAATCCGGTCATGAGCTGTGAGTTTAGTGCACTCTTGAAATAGAAAGAAGCAGAAGAGCCTCCTAACATGCACATGTGTGCTACATCAGCACACATGCAAAATTCCCTGAGGCTCTTTCTCAAACCTGTGGTATCTGCTGAGGAAAGCGGTGCTTGCAAATGGATTTAGGCCTCCTGCCTCAGTCCCTCTGCCTTAGAACAAAGTTCTCCTCTTGAGGTTGCAAACTTGAGGACCTGTGGGACCAAATCCTGAGAGAACCCCTTGTTACCTATTACAGCATATACCCGAGGGGCAGTACGTACACCACACGCCTCAGAGAACCTAATTTCTGCTGCTTTTTATTCCTGTGACAGCTCAGTATCAGGCTGGTGCCATTTGGAGGGTTTATCTAATGAACAGTCCCAGCACCATGATTCCATCTGATATAATCACAAAAGTAAGAGGATATTATGCAAATACTGCAACAGATATTATTGAGGTAAGTATTGCATTGAAGCAGCCAGCTTTTGGACTGTGATGCAGTGTTTAACTCCATTTCTGGCTGTGAGGGCGGATGTGGAAGGGAAAATTTCGATAATGATTATCATTTTACTTAGGCTTCTTCTTTTATTTGTGCTTCTTGACACATACATTCATCAGTGAACACATCCAGTATATGATTGTAAATCTAGGAGCAGAGGAAAGCTTACACAGCAGAACATCCATCTGCCCACCTAAAGTCACATGGGATCCAGGATATTTTGCATAAGTATAGGGAAATTAAATTTCAGCCAGCAGTACAGCCAGGGCAGTGCAAGGCTCCATGTAACAGCATGCAGGAATTTACACAGCTTCTTGGGCAAGCTTTGCAGCCTGGGCTGAGTTCTGCACTACCCTAAAATTATCCCTGCTAACTAATTTAAGGCTGGCTGGCTCAGCACGTCCTCAGCATCTGCAGCCATAGCCTGCAGTCACCCGCCAGGCACACGTGTCCTTGTAACACAATGGCTTCATGGAACAAGTACTTTGTGTGGCCTCAGTGGGTTAATACCAGGCACTAGGGTTTTCTGAGCTCTCTTGTACTTGGGCTGTGACACCTGACTCTGTTTCCTACAGGTGGCTTTCCGGTCACAAAGCCTAGCCCAGCTCATCAGGAAGCAGAACATCCCCTTTGCTGAGTATGACACGTACAAGACCCTGAAGGAGCTGGGTAAATCGGTACGTCTGGGCACCCTTCCCACCTGTCTGCAACACACAGCTCCTGACAGCACCAGGGTTGCATCACCCACCCACTGAGCCATCCCTTTGATGTTTCTGGAAGAAAGGAGTCAGTCATCCTGTTCAGTCATGGAAAGCTGTACTTACATTGTACTTACTCTCTCAACAGATTCCACCTTTTCACTCAACATGTGTCAGCTGTTAATGTATAGTACAAAAGATGAGGATGCTGCTGACAGCCAAAATGTTTTAAAGTGTATGTTAGAACACACTAAGTGGTTGCTCTTCTCTTTTAAAATGGTTATTGAATAAGGTTTTCCTTCATGAGTCCTTGGGTGTCACCTACTACTTACAGAAGCAGAAATTACTAAGCCCTTACCTCACCCTTACATGGGGAAACACTCTCTGAAATAAGCTATGAAATATAAGAAAAGCCACATTGGTTCAGACCTGTAAGATGTCTATTAGGTTTTTGGCTAAGGAAACACAGTTCTCATATTTCAGATGGGATGTGCTCTTTGCTAATACATGACTCCTTTTTAAGTGACATTTTCTGCTTCTTTGCTTTCTTCCCATCTCTCCTTAACTCCACAGCTTCTGGGATGGAAAGAACTGCCACCTGAAGACCCCCTGGTATCTGCTTACATCAAAATATTGGGTCAAGAGATCGCCTTTGTTGACATTGACAAAGATGCCATTCAACAGATGATGATGGTACTGACAAGGCTGTTGAATTTTTTGTCTGCAATGCTGAATAATTTCCCTTCTGTGTCTCCTCTTACCTAACCTATTCCTCTGTTTCCAGAGTCTAACTGGATCATCAAACTGGCAGCCAGTGGTGAAAAAAGTGGTGGAAGAGGTCCAGAAAGGCATTTCAGGCCGATGGACGGTGCCGGTGATGGTGGGTGAGATGCGGCACATCGTCCCCACCGTCGTTGGCCTGCCGCTGGAGCTCGGGCTCTGTGGGGCTGTGGTGGCCCAGGCTGCAGCTGATGGTGAGCTGGGGGCACCAAACTGAGCAGCTGCCCCACAGTAACTGCGGGTCCAACCCCTCTGCTGAAATTAAGTCCTGCTATAATCTTGAAAAACACATCGGTAATGTCAAAATATTAGCGGCCAGATGCCTCCAAAGAGTTTGAGGAGCCATTAGCATATTTCACCTGAGTCGTATTTGTGTAACTCTGGTTTGGATTAGCAAACTTTAAATAACCATGTAAAGCATTTCAAAATGTAAAAGCACTGCCCTTGCATTAACTGGTATGTTTATTGAAAGCATTATATTCCCAGAATTTATTGTTTCTCTGTTCATGTAATTTCTGTCTGTCTTTTTCAGTGGATGTAAAGGTATCACCACCTGTATCTGACAATTTTAGACCCTCACAGTTGTGGGAAACCAAGATGGATATTCATGCTGACATCAGGCCAAAGTAAAAATTACATATATTTTCATATACACACACAAGCATTTATATTTATAGCTATAGTTATATTTGACATAGATATGTGGTGGCATGTAGCTAGACAGGGGTCTTACTTGCCCCAGATTTTGGACAAATGTGCTAGTCCAGAGCAGCAAAGTTGAGAAAGCATCACAATCCCCTGATGCTTTACAGCCCTGCAAATCTAGCAATGTGCATGGTATCTCACAGGACACTGTGCTGTTCTGCCATTGCTCAAAATGCTCACATTTGTACCAGTTCAATGACTAAAGATGCTAATATGTGAAAATATGTTGTCTTAGGTATTAAGCTTTTTATAATTTCAGCATAGAATCATATTATCACCTGGCATAAGCCAGGAGGACTTCAGGGGGGAAAGGGAAATGCTTCTGGATCTGCAAAAATAATAATAGTAATAATGATAATAATGATAACAGTAACAACAATGATAATAATAATAGTAGTGATAATATTAAAAAAATTGACAGAACCTGAAGCCATATTCTGGAATTAGCTTGTCCTCGAGCAACATAACAGCGACAATGCAGTCAGAAGGTCCATGTTAGCTTTGCTTTCCACACAAATTATTTCACCTTTTCAGCTTTTTGCTTATCCTGTTGTGATAAATCTCTTCATCCACCACTGGTGGGTCTTACAATAAACAGAGCAGCATGAAAATGTACTTCTGCATTTCAAAGTTAAATTTCTGCATATTAATATGTAATTATGCTTGGTTTTATTTCCATTCTTCCAGAGCATATTTTCATACAATTGCAATGATGGGGATTAATACACAGTACCTTCAGAATGGTCTTGAATTACATGCAGAGTTCAGTGCCAATGCTACAATGAAATTTGATGCCAGGATAAATATGAAAGAGAAAAATTTGAAGGTTGAAACCCTTCCCTGCCGTCAGGAGGTTGAGCTCGCAGCTGTGAGGTACAGAAGGGCTTTTTGCATTTTGCTTGCTCTGTGTTACTGGTTGTGAGTTCCCTGTTATAAAATCACAAGTATACAACTACTTGTTAAGGTCTGCCATACCTGGCAGCCACATTAAGCTTAGTACTGTCTTTTTTGCACCAGCAAAGATGGGTGGAGTTAAATCAGAAGGCATTACTTGTGTGCCATTTATCACCTCCACAGGAGTGAAGTTTATGCTATTTCAAGGAACATGGAAGAAGATTCCGAAAAGAAATCCCAGCTTCTCCCCAAAGGAGAAATACCAAGTATCTCTGACCAATTACTGCAGCCAACAGAAGAATCTTCAAGGCTTGGTAGCTGGAAGGTAAGGAAGCCTCTCACCATCTGTTCTGCAGACAGGCAGGGAACAGAGACCTCCTCAGAAGGGCTGGGCACCCCTGACACAGGGTCACAAACACAGAAATGGTGAGATTCAACAGATTCTGACATTTCCCGAAACAAGCCTAAGGCCCAAGGAGTTCATGGCATCATCATTCACAGTCCACTCATTTTCTTCACTGCATGCAGGCAGGGCTGCTTTGACAGCATGTCTTCCTATTTCTTTGCAGTCATGGGACAGCGTCTGAAATTCACATCCTTTGTACAAAATCTCTTCTTTTCCTGAATCAGAATAATGTGAAAAATTATGAAAATGGTGTGAAAAAATGGGGCAGGATATAGATTTTTCTTCCCAAATCATGAGATAATCCCTGCAGTGGATTGCAGAAACACATTTTTCATCTGCTCTTCAGCTTCTGAAGGATTCTGAGGCTGGTGTGGGAGGGCTACACTGGCTTGCAGCAGGAGGGCTAGAATCCTGAAATGGATGCAGAGGGACAGCCCCTCCAAAGGGCCCGGCAGGTTCTCATTGGGAAGTGAGTTTGTGAAGCACTGCCAGAGAAAGGGTGGGCAGGAGAGCTGCCCTCTTCCACAGAGCACTTGGCAGGAAACCCCACTGCTTCCAGTGCCTGGATCTCTTAATTTTAAGCCTTGCTTCCTTCTTTAAGCTGGACTGTCATAATTTTCTTCATTAATGGGAGGAATTATTTTAAGAGCTGGGAAAATTTTTTTTTTTGTGGAAAATGACTTTATCTGCCATATTTTTTGTTTAATACAGCAAAGCAGTATTCCTAATGTGATATCCAAAGGATACCAGCAAGGTTCAGAAGAGGCACATCACAACAGTGCAAGAAGAAGATTTTACTCACGCAGGTTCTGTAGAAAATTTGAAAGTTTGGGATGCTCTACTTGTCTCAGCATTAAATCACGAAATTCTGCTTTCTTAAGAAATACCTATCTGCACAAATTATTTGGAGAATTTGAAGCCAAAATAATTTTAAAGCCAGGTACAGTCATAATAAGTTTTTCTGTCAATCACTGTGAATAATGCCCGAGCAGCACAATACTGGAATGCTTTTGCCTTTAGTTCATACAGATGCTGATATTGAAAAAATACAGCTGGAGGTTCAAGCAGGATCCAAAGCAGCTTCAAAAATCATTGAGGTATCAAGCTCCAGGTCAAAGGAAGAGGGAGAGGCATCTCAGTATGAGGACATTCAGGCTAAACTGAAGAAGATTCTAGGCATTGAAGATGTGTTCACGGTAAGAGACTTTGAGCATCAGAGAGGGAAATATTTCCTATAAAGGAAGCCAAGGGTTTCTGTTGTGGAAAGCTGGCATGGGAAAGCAAGGAATTGGGCTGGGAGGAATGGTCTGAGTAGTTCTGGTACATCTTCTGCAGTGTGTGGGGACATGAAGTTCTTTTTCCTTGTAAGCCTGTGGTGAGCATCTTGTCTGACAGTCAGGGAAATGTTACAGAAAAAGTTATAAATTCATGATGCTTTCAACTGTTTTTGGAGGCTTCAAATAAAACACGGCGCCGCACAAAACGGATTAACCGAGAGTACGACACTGCAGATACCGGCCTCTGGGCAGAGCCCAGTGCATCCCACCTCTCCAGTTCATCCTCTTCCTCTGCTGCTTCCTCTGCTGGTGGTAAAGAGCCTGGAAATCATCACAGGAAAGATGAAAAAGGGCAATCTGGGAAGAAGCGTGGCAGCAAGAGCAGCAGCAGGAGCAGCAGTGGCAGCTCTGAGAGCAGCAAAGCATGCAGCAGCAGCAGCAGCCAAGAGCACTCTGGGGACAGGCATTGCAGTGGGGACAGTGAATATTCCAACCAACAGGTAATTCACTCTGGCTGGACCTTTTTATAGTTCTTAGAGTAATTGGTTTTGTACATCAGGAAATTGTGCTCATAGAGCATGGACCAAAGAAAGAGGAACTCTGGTTCTCTGAAGCATTTCAGATCAGAATTTTGACATTTCAGAATATTTCACTGTAAAATGTTTTAAAAACTCAATTTTTTTTCCTTTGTTTTCCATACTCAGTAGTGAAATTTTTAATGCATTTATCAAAAGTTAGTTCTTTATTTTCTCTTGGGTCTTCTTACATACTATCTATTTTCACAGGCAAACCCACCTGTTTACCAGTTTTTGTTTAAGCCAGAGGATGAACAGGTACGTTTACTGCATATAGTGGGAGCAGGGTGTACAACTACTCTTGCTGTCTTTGCTACAATTAGCAAAGACATTACTCTCTGGGAGTAAAAATGTGATAAACTGATTCTGCAACAACTTCCAGTGGTAGGCACCTGCTTCAAGGTGATTCTCTGTTGTTGCAGGACCCAGGAGGGGAAATCCTGAACATCAGCATCAGCTCTTCCTCTTCTTCAGCTAGTGATGAAGGCATCTCTAGAGCCGTGTCTCAGGTGAGTACCTTAATCTGCAAGAAATCCAAATATTTACATTGCATTTCCAGCTGTTGTATATTTATAACAGAATAGGGAAAAGACAGTGATTTAGCATTTAGCTATACAGAAAGAAACTGAACTGTTTCTTGTTTTATAAAGGTGATCACATTGGATAGTGATTTAATGTTACTTAATATTCACTCAATACAGGCTATATTTTTTAATGAAACTGGAATGTATTGGTGTATATGTTGAAATTTGTCTTACTCAGTAAATAATTCACTATAAAATTAAGAACAATTTAGAAGTGCTGACCTGCTTGATCAGAAACTGGTTTCAGGTATATTTTTATGGTGTATCTTTCTGTAAAAGTTTAGGACTTGACTCTGCCGGTCATTTGTTCATTATGTTCTCACTGCAGAGTCCTTCTGTTCATGTTAGCAGGGCCATAGCAGGACTTTGAAAAAACCTTGAGTTTGCAGCATGGCTCCAACTCTGAGAGCATTCCAGGTGTTTATTGAGGAATGTCTACAGGGTTCATAGCTAATGGTACCTGGTCCTTCTCCAAGAACTGAAGGAATCTGGAGCAGATTTCAACAAAGAAATATTTCACACATTTCAGGCAATGATATACCTGCCTACAAAACAATAACCCTTACTTTGCTGAGGCATCCCTTCTGCAGCAGCAGCTTCCAGCTGTTAGTGCAAAGAGCTTGTGGAAAAAAGGAAACCACATCGACCTTCTCCCCCACCATTTCTGTGCAGCTTAGGTTCACCTCTCTTATCCATCTTTTCACCATGGCACTGCTTCCCTGAACTCTTTCTCAGGCACAGCCTTCTTCTTTCCCCATTTTCCACTAAACCCCATCCAGCTCTGTCTCACCCAATCTTTGGTGTGTCTCTGTCACACGGACCTGGCAGCAGAGAGAGGAGCTGATGCCCCACAGCAAATTCCCCCTGCAGCTGTCCCCTGGCCAGGCAGGGGCTCTGCCTGCAGCCCAGGCAGGACACTCAGTGCTGCTGCTGGGCACCAAGGGTCCAACGCTGGGCAGGGCCACGTGCTGCTCCTCGTGCAAGGAACACACTTTGGGCTGCACTGAACAGATCCCCCTGACAATACAAATTATCATGGTTTTAAACAGGTGGTCAAGCTAGTTTTATCAAAAGCTGCTAGTTTAACTGCAGTCAGGTAAGAGAGCAGTGCTGAGCTGGGTCACGTCAGTTCTTTATCCAGCACTGTACTTTTTTGTTGCATTGAAATTACTTCACAAAAAAGTGAAGTAACTTCACAACTCCCAACACAGTTTTACTTTCATAGGTCATGCCAGTGGTTTCACTGTTGTAATTCTAATGATTTGTTTATGTCTTTGGCCTCTACTTCCTCTCTGCTCACCTAAGCCCAAATTCCTGGGAGACAGCAAACCACCAATACTGGCTGCAGTTCTTCGTGCCATCCACAGAAACGAGCAGCCAACAGGATTGCAGCTTGTCCTGTACACTGATACACAACCCAGGAGGTGGAGAATACAGATGTTTGGTTCAAGCATCACAGGACCAAGTAGATGGAAACTCTGTGCTGATGCTTCAGTAATAAATTACCGAAAAGTATCAGTAAGTTTAAAATATCAATCAGCTAAAAGATAAATGAAACATTATGATCTTACTATGTTTTATGCAAAAATTTATGTTTCCCTCTACTAGGGTTCTCTTAAATGGGGTGAAGATTGCCAGGACTACCATATTGCTACTCAGATTGCAACAGGACAATTTGCAATTTATCCAGCTATGCAGATGAAACTGGAGTGGCTAAAAGTGCCTTCAATAATCCGAACAACTGCAAGATGGTGAGATTTCAGTTTAGTTTTTGAAAAATATATGACAATGCTCCAAATAATTACAGGTTCAGTTCTGCAATTTCCAAGCTGGAAAAATTCCCCTTAATCAGTAGGATATTATAAAATCAGATTACATGTGTTTGCTTTCTCTGTATTCATTCCCTCAAAGCATACTGCATTTTAGTTCGCAAGAAAACCATCTGGCATGATGGGATTCACCTAATCTATTGTAGACTTGTAATTTAAAGTGCCTGAATTAGGAGATTGGTCTCCTGATTCTTACTGATTTATTATGGAGGCTCAGAAATTCACTTAACTAAACATGCACACAGCAAAAGTTTTCAGATCACATGCTTTTTTTTTGGTTAAAGTCTTCTGAAGCGGGTAACTTTCTACATTAGATTGAATTATCTGAAGCTGTTATCTGCTCTTATTAAAGGAGATGAAACCATCCAACTGACTATCCTGGAGCAATGCCACAGAACTTGTCTTTTTTCTGCTCTGAGACTATGCCTTTTTATAAAGGAATATCTTCCGTATTTCTCCATTTGAGTCCCAAGCCTGTTTGGAAACTCATTTGTAGAGATCCCTCCATCAGCTTGCTGACAGTCTGAGTGGGAAAAGGATCCTTGCCTAAAGTTATCACTGCAGGACTGACATATCAATTTGAAATATTAATTTAATATTTTTATCATGTTGGTACTTGGGGGTTTATGTAATTGATGCCTATTTTTAAGTCTGAATGTGTTTAAAACAAGTTTGCCACGCTTTTCTTCTCATATCACTCACTCATCCAGTGTCCTCAAGATCTTTTACACCAATTAAAAAATAAAGTTGCCTGCCCCTGCTTCCATAAACAACATCATGTATCACCAAATCTTGATGCAAAACATATCTAACACAGAATGCATATTTCTTTATGGGGGTATTTTAGTGTGAACAAATAATAACCAATTTTTTTTCAAAGACAGTTTTAATCACTTACTTCCTTTTTTTCAGGTTTTACTCATTTCTTCCAGGAGCTGCCTATATGCTTGGTCTTTCCCAAAGGCAACAGCTTGGTCCCTCTCACCAGGCAACCTTGGTTATGGCTTTGACATCTCCAAGAACCTGTGATGTTGTCTTTAAGCTGCCAGAGGTAACTATTTCCACCATCTTTTATCCTGAAGCAGTCAATACTCAGGAAATGGGTGATTAATAGCTTTTTTAACACGTTGATTTTTAAAAAAAAAAACCCACAAAACTATAAAGGAGCTGCCTTCACAAGACATTATATTCACACAGTGGTTTTACTATGAAAATACCTTACAACACATTCATCTTCCTTATGTAGCATGCAAGCATATGAAATAAGAAACAGGTCAGAAAACAACCATCATGATTGATAGCACACTAACAATAACTTATTAAAAAGACTGCTCCTCCCAAAATCTTCAGAAAGATGATAGCTTTTCCTGTGTTCTGGAAAAGACAGTAAAACCAGGCTGTTGAGACAGCCAAACAGCAGCACTTGATGTATGGGCAGAAAGAGGGTGTGCATCTCAGGTAAGCAAACTGTTCAGCCTGAGAGTGAATGTGATGTGCAGCTACCCGAAAAGCTGCAAATTGGTGACTCTCCAAATTCATTTGTAGCAGTGCTGCTCCACTGGTTCCAGGTATGTCACACTGTACAACTATTTCATGTTGTGCACAGAGGACTTGATTTCTTTTTCACTCTGACCTAAATCCAGATGCAAATTTATATTTCAGTCAGCACAGTTCCCTTGGAATATTAGAGGAAAATGCTACCTTATCTCTACACTGTACTTTGCCTTTCCATTCATGTTTGTTTCCTGCCTGATTTTCAGCTCACAATTTATGACACAGCCATCAGGCTTCCCCTGCCAGTCCCTTCACATCCAGCTACACCGATTTCAACATTGCCATCCTCTGGCTGGAAGGCCTTTTCCCAAGCAACACTTTCAATCATTGGAAGTCTTAAAGGTCAGCAAGTAACCATCTGCACGGGGATTAATTGACTTTGCACATTTTTAAACATGATTCATACCATTGGTGTAATTTTTAAAATTTATTTATTCACTTAAAAATCAGTTGGATGTCAGATAGAAACAAATCATCTGTATGAAAATCTGTGAGGCTGCAAACATGTAAAGAAAAGGAGACATAACAGGAAGATTAAACCTTCAGTTCCATGCCAAATAGTGCTTCCAAATACATCCATTCCCAAATGCATCCATTTCAGCTTCCCTGCAGAAATTCTTTGTGAAGAAAACACATTACAAAATTTGTGAGAGGGACATCTAAGTGACCTCTGATTTGGGGTGTTCTGCTTGATTAGCACTGTTACGTAGAAGCTGAAACAGCTTCCAAAACATGCCCATTAATTTCAAATGCTGCACTCTGATTTTGAAGGGATTATTGTTTGATTAATGCTGTATTAAGAGCTAATCACATTATACTTACTTAGGGTAAATTTTAAAATTAAAAGCTTTATGTAAGCCTGCAATAAGGAGTTGCATTTTGCTTGGAATCAGTGGGATAATATCATACCATGCATATTTGTGTCCCTGTCCAGAGCTGGGGGGTTGGAATTAGATGATCTTTAAGGTTCCTTCCAACCCAGGCCATTCTATGATTCTTGGGTATTTCTTTGGTAAACATCAAAACTAATCTGTATTAATTAAAATTGTTGTAAAATAATTTCTAATCAGAGCTGGTAGGATTTCCAACAAAATACCATTACAGTGAAAAAGAAAAAAGTGTAGTGTGGTATTTTTTCCTTCCTGTCTTCTAACTACTTCTAATCCTGGTTATGACCCAATAAAAGTATGACCATTTTAGTGCACTTTCTCTAGTGTTAAAGATATGTGAATTGTTATCAACTTTTGTGAAATTCTTTAGACTACAACAAAGTTAGAAAAGCCAAAATGCCACAAAGTGAGAGTTGCACCAGCACCAGCTGTGAGCAGAATTCATCTCACACAATATCTGAATCATGGGGGGGTTGTGCTGCTGCCTGGGGACTGACAAAGTTTTACTTTTGTATTACAACAAATCTAATATTTCATCTGACAGAATGAATTCGCTTCTACATGGAAACATGTAGAACCAGAAGACTTTTTTTTTCTTTTAATTACAAAACAAATAAAATAGCTGTCTTATATAACTTATAAAATGCTTTCTTTTTACTGTTTTTTTTCCTCAGGTCATTGTACAGTTTTCCAAAATAAGATCACAACTTTCAATGGCGTTCAGTTTAACTATTCAATGCCTGCAAATTGCTACCATGTCCTGGTGCAGGACTGTAGTCCAGAGCTTAAATTCCTGGTGATGGTGAAAAGACTCAAAGCTGACCTTATATCAATAAATGTCAGACTCGCCAGCCAGTAAGTAATCGAAAACTGAGTTAAAAATAGATGCCAAGCTGAATATGCCACAAATGAAGATCAAATTGGTAGGGCAGACTGGCACTCATGCAGAAAGTACTGATGTCAATGGAAAGATATTTAGGAGTGTCACTGGGTTTGGGGGACTTTGTCTTTTAAAAGCGCTTCTGAAATATATCTGAGGTTCACAGTAACCTCAAGTCTTTACTGCCCCGAATTCTTCATTCGTTAGAATTTAACTGTCTCATTTCAGGATTTAGTGATGAGGCAGATACATAAACTATAAATCCAGAAGGAGCTGTTGTAATGGTTAGTCTGGCCTTCTACTCTAAGCTAATAATTAGAACAAATTAGAACCCACACTCATTACAACAGGGTTGTTGAGAAGTGGACATAGCTGAAAAGGGTATTACTTATCCCAGATTAGAGGCACTCTCTTAGGACATCTCCTAGTTGGCACATAATGTTCTAATCTATTTGAATTTAATTTAAGACACACTTTGTTTCAGCCTGGAGCAATCACCCCTAAATTGTATGGGATTATGCATACTAAAATCATTGCAGACAGCGTTGTCCAAAGCCCATAAATAGACTTTGATCTGTAAGGTTTCATTACAAATAATTATTTATTTCTGAAAAATGTGTGCCTAACTGTGCCATAATGTTAGAGAAACAGAAAGAGTCTAGTCTTCACTGCACCTGTTTTGTGAAAGAACACAAGGATCTTTGTTTTGTAGACTGTATCTTTTGGGATAAAGACGTTCCTCATCACTGAATCATTCCTGATTTTTTCATACAATTGTATGAATGTGCTTTTGATGTGTGTGAGCTTCATATTTCTTCATTAGAGCAAACCCTGCTCTGAAGAAAATACTGCAGTACACAGGCTGTAAGAGAGCTGCCCTAGGGAACCCAAGCTTCCTTTGAAATGTAAAGCACCTTCAATCCATGTGAAGGAAATAGCAATTAGAGGTTGTTCTGCAGCAAGGCTCCTGCAGCCTGGTGTCTTCCTGCCAGGGCAGTGGCTACAAGCAGCCCCTCAGAGACAGGCCCAGCCAGGGGAAGGTGTACGGAGAGCACTCCTCCTGGCACCTTGTCCTGGGCCCCCTCAACCTGCCTCCTAAAAGGTAGAAGGTGATTCATGCCAGAATGGTCTGAGCATCCTGCAGCGATGGTTCTACCAGAACAGGAAACTCTGAGCTGAGTAGGGCGAAGGAGAAGCATTTGTTTACACTAATTTCCTTTATTTAAAGTGAGGTTGACATGTATGTTTCCAATGGACTCATCCAGTTGAAGATTAATGGTGTCCAAGCCCCAAGAGATCTTCCTTACACATCTAATTCCGGTAAGAGACTCATCTTTATATTTAATTTAATCTTTCTTGATCTTTTGAAGAAGGAAAGGACATGATCCTTCAAACACTTCACAAGATAAAGATCATCCTAATTTGAGAAACAATTAGGTGATTTAAACACACTTCCATGGAAGCTTTTATAGTGGGTGGCAAGAAAGCTGAACAAAGAGTTGTTGATGCTCTGCATCTGTGCACAGGAGAAAAAATGCAAGGCTGTGGTATGGTTTGTTGGTCCCAGAGACTCACAGAATGAGCATCTAGATGTCCCCTGTAAAGCCACCCTTGTGAGTGGCTTCAGCTTTTCCCAGGGCAGGGACCAGCAGCCTTTCTCCTTCCCCCCATCTCTGTCAAGAGTCTTTAGAGTGTGCATTATGTCCCCAGGAACTTAACAAATGGTTCAGGGTGGACCCTAAAACAGTCACTTCATTTCAGAGAAGATCTTACTGTGCTTTTTTGTTGCAGCTGCAAGCATGCTGATCAGCAGTGAAAAGAAAGGACTGGCACTAAAAGCCCCAGATTATGGCATAGATAAACTATATTATGATGGGCATAGACTTGAGGTAATTTTTAAGTTACTTTCAGTGGGTTTATTTTTAGAAGAAAAGCATTTACATGCAACTTTTCTGTATTTCCACAAAGATTCAAGCTGCTTTCTGGATGACTGGAAAAACATGTGGCATTTGTGGAAAATATGATGCTGAGGTGGAAAGAGAATATCAAACACCCAGTGGATATTTAGCTAAAGATGTTGTGAGTTTTGGTCACTCTTGGATCATCTCAGAAGACCCCTGTGCTGGAGGTACTAAGATTCTAACATATATTAATATCATTGTCTTCAACTAATTAATTAGTCACATGAACAGGTGATTTATATTAATTGTAGCATAGTCATCTCATTTTTTCCTATTTTTGTGATTAGTGGCCACAGACTAAAAGAGGAAAAAAAAACCCTGGTTTTCCTGAGTTTGGTAGTTTACTGGTTTTGTTGTTGTGGTTTTTTTTGTCAAGATCTTAGGCATTGTGTAGTTACCTGGAGTCTGTGTGTTCAAATTAAAATTCCTTAAGGTGGTAACTTAGTATGAAAAGGAGGTAGTTTGACAAAAGTATTTTTATGTCATCTTTAATAGTTTCATTCTTTATTTTCATTCTATTATTTCCAGGTTTTTACTTTAGATTAAAAAAATCATATCTAGCCCTGACTATCAAACTAGAGGGCATTTGAGGTGGGGAAAACTTGTTTGAATTTCCTCAGGCTGAAGATTAACACAACCTGAAAACTTCAGCCTGGGAATGACTGATGGTTTTGCCATCCGTGTTCTACATAAAAAAAACATGCATGTGTTGGTTACATTAGGGTGCACAACACATTTTTGTGCAACACAATCCTCTGGGCATGTGTTGGCTTTTTTGTAATGTGTTCTTAGATCAAGCTTCCCTGGGGTGACTGGTCCAGGAAGGCATGGATCATAGGCTTAAGGACTAAGCTATTCAGCCATGCCAAGGCAGGTGTGATGCTACTCACAGTGCAGAAGTGGATATATGGAAGTCTAGGAGCCACTACTGAACTGAAATGAAATGAAGGGCTGTCTTAGTTTAGGTAAAGTTGAGTGTCAGTTAACCAAGGTTTTCACATATCTTTGTTGATTTGGACATCGGTGTCCCACCTAGATCCCATCTGACAAGCTTCTGTCCTTGCAACTGTGCTCCATGCGCCTCAGTTTTTCACAGCCTGAGCCTTTGACAGAAAATTGATTCACTCCAACCACATTAGCTTCATCTAGCTTGTCACTTGGTTTATCCATTGGTCTTAGTCTTTGCTAACTCTACAAATTAAGTCCAGAAAGTTATTTATCTAAACCCTGTGCATGCTTTAAGAGGGTTCATGATTTGTAGCTTGCAAGCTGCAGCGCAGAATTGTCAAAAGTGAGAAGCCAGTTTCATTTGAGAAGACAGAAACAAAATGCTTCTCTGTGGAGCCAGTCCTTCGCTGTGTAAAAGGCTGTTCAGCAATCGAGACTGTTCCCGTCTCCGTGGGCTTCCACTGCGTTCCAGCCGGTGAGTCTGGTGACCCTGTGCACAACACGACCAGGATGTCTAACTGGGATTTTGTGAAAAACCGCGAAGTGCACCGTACGAAGGCAGGAGTACCCCGCTGTATAACCAACCCCGCTCTTCTCCCGCCTTTCTCGTTTAGACTCCGCTCTCAGCCTGGATTGGCAGCCTCGGCTGGACCAGAAATCCGAGGACGTCGTGAGCTCAGTCTCCGCTCACACGGCGTGTTCCTGTCGGCAGCAGGCGTGCCCGGCCTGAGCCCCCGCACGGACCCGCTCCGGGCCGCCTCAGCCCGGCCGCCCGCGGGCGCGGCTGCTTCGGGCAGCGGGGATGAGCCCCGTCCCCTCCGGGAGACCGCTCTGCTCTGGTTCTTCCCCTGGTGATCTTGGAAACAATCCTGGCACCCGTCCCCGGGGTGACCTTTCAATAAACAGCTGTTCTGTGACCAACCGAGCTCATTCGTCCCTGCACTCGCGGAGCGCTGGGAGCGGCTCCGGCCGGGCCCGCCCCGGGCTCAGCCCTCCCCGGGGCCGAGGCTGCGCGGCCGGGCCGGCACCGGCGGCCATGGGGC
>VXAC01008315.1:1194158-1217475 GCA_013399225.1 Rhipidura dahli | reverse complement strand
GCCGCTCGGGAGCCGCCTGCGCTCGGCCGGGCCGCGCAGTGTCCCGGGGGTGCGGGGCCGGGCGGGCGGTGCCCGGGCCGGGCGCGCTGCTCGGGGCTGTGCCGCACTCGGCCCCCGGCAGCCATCCCTGAGAGCCGCTTCCCGGCGGGGATGCGCCTGTGTGAGAGCCGCGCGGAGAATAATTGTCCTGCTGAGAGCTGCTCGGGGCTAACGAGGGTGCTTTTTACCCCTTTTCCAGGTCTTTGTGTTTGATGTGGGGAAGGACACCTGGAAGTCATACGACTGGTCAAAAATTACCACTGTGGCAGCTTTTGGAAAGTACGATCCTGAGCTCATGTGCTATGCCCATTCCAAAGGCTCGAGGATAGTACTGAAAGGTTGGTTACGTTGGAAAAACGTGGGTGTTTATGATACGTGAAAAAGCAGATGAGGTACACAGAGCTGTATTACCTTGACATTTTGCATTCAGTTGTATGCAGGGTATTAAAACCATTAAGAGGAGTAATTAATAAGGCTTTAATGAACCCAGGACTATAATACTTTGACATTTTGCATGTGCTGGTATGCGGGGTATTGAAACCAACAGTGGATTGTGCTACAGTAGTAATGAAACCATCCCAGTGACATCTTAATAAAAGTTCTCCAACAGGGAACATCATTGCTCTGAAGAGGGAGGAAAGAAAAAGCCTGTAGAAGATAGTTGTTTGTGTCTGTATTCTGGATCTTATGTGGGGTACCCAAAAGACAAAGTAAGGAAAGGGATTTAAAGTAATTTTTAGTATTTTGCACTTAAATCCGTCCCTCTGTATTAGGAATTGGTTAAGTTATAAAACATGAATACTCAGGAAATCTGTGCAGATACAAATGCTGATTAGAAAGACAAAGTCCATAACAGTTTATATGTTGTAATTACCTTTTGGCTCTGTAAAGAAAAAACAGAACCCAAGACTACAGTGTGGAAAGTAACAAAGGTTAAACATAAAAGTATTTTTCTCTAAACATGACCAGTGGAAATGCTGACAGTACTTTCATTTCAAGAAAGGTAGTTTGCAGTGGCTAAAAGAATATTAAACAGAAGTAAGAAGATTAAAATTATCAAAAACCCAAAGGAACTTGATTTTAACACCCCTGTCTCAAAGAAGCTTGGTAATCTCTTCTGAGGTGGTTTCTCAAAATTATGTTTGGGGGAAAAGTTAACTCCTTTGTATTTTACCAGTATTGGTATGGGCATTTTTTATGTTGTGTTTTCATTTGTTGGTTAATTAAAGACAAACTCCTTACTATTACTGTGGTGCAAATGCATGTTAACTCTTGAAGGCCTCTTGTCTAGGTGATGTACCTCTTAAGGAAATTGTTGATCCTGCTAAAAGAGCAGCATGGATATCCCAACAGCTGGATCTTGCAAAAAAACAGTATATGGATGGAATTAACATAGATATAGAGCAAGAAGTTAACGAAACCTCCCCTGAGTATTATGCATTGACAGAGCTTGTTAAAGAAACTACAGAGGCTTTTCACAGAGAAATAGCAGGCTCACAGGTAATAAAAATGTACTTTATACAAACATTCAGTTAAAGCTTACAAAATGTAAGGACTTTTGGCAGTGCTGCTTAACATATGAATATGAAAAAGTTTATGCAGATCTAAATATAATATTCTAGTGAATGCTTAATTATGAATGTTAGCTGTGATATGATCTTGTAAGAACCACTCTCTTTGACCTGTGTGAATTGAAATGAGATCTGGGCTTCGCTGAGGTTTGTAGATACAATGTGTGAGAGGGCAGTTTTTAGTGTGGCTTAATGAATTGTTGGAAGTAGGGCAAATGCAGCCTTCTGGGGCAAAAGCTTGACAGTGCTTTGGTGAACCCATCACAAAAGTTTTAAGGATTTGCATCATGCTTCATATTTTTGGTGGTTTTCATATTATATTTTAATTTCTTTGGTGCTATGTATTCACTGATGGGGTGCTCACTTTATTATCTTCTGTTTGTTTTATCAGATGGGCAGCTTCTCCTGTAGTTCATTACTATCATGGTGTGTTAAACAGCACCATTTGGGATATACTATCTTTAAAAGTTACAGTTTTGGTTTTTTTAAAGAGATAACAAGGGCACCTAAGGGCCATATTTGATACTAAGCTGTGCATTTTTCCTTCAGGTAACGTTTGATGTGGCTTGGTCTCCAGCATGCATAGATAAAAGGTGCTACAACTACACTGGGATTGCAGATGCCTGTGACTTCTTATTTGTGATGTCATATGATGAACAGAGCCAGATCTGGACAGACTGTATTGCAAAAGCCAATGCTCCTTACCTGCAGACTTTGGTTGGTGAGGACAAAACACCTCCCCCGGAGTCAGAACACTTTCATTTGTTCACATGAGCAAAGACTGCTTTTTCTTAGACAGGTGTATTTTGTTATTGTTGCAGTGAGGCATTGAGAATGCTCAAATATATGTTGTCCTGATGTGAAAATGGTATTCCTGATCCTTATGCCACTACAGGCAGACCTTTAGCAGCTGTGTGTTGTTACTTGTAGAGTAATATCACAAGTGTGAAGAACACTTTTAGAATGACAAGTGGCAGCCAGAGCAATGGTGTCTGCCTGGGATTGCGAAGAACCTGAAACATTTCTCTCATCTTTGTGAACCTCTGCTCAGAGCAGATGGTTTAAAGTGTGAGCAACTAGAGCAGTTACTGGGATCTCAGTAGAGCAAGCCTCTCACTCACTGGAGAGTGCAGGTGAAGGCAAAGGACAGCTTTCACCTTGGCCTCTGGCTGGGGATAATGCAAGTTCTGTGGTGGTTCTGGCTCTAGATTAGTTGTAAAAATAAAAAGCATAGAAAAAGTAAACAATGCATGTTAATTTTTCTTTCCCTCAAAACTAGGATATGAAGAGTACATTGCTATGGGCATTGATCCTAAGAAGCTTGTGATGGGTGTGCCCTGGTATGGCTATGACTATGTCTGCCAAAACCTGTCCACGGTAAGGTGAAGATTATTCATCTACTATCACACTGTTAATTTTTCCTAGGAAAGATACAACTAGATTTTGGTAATCTTGTTTTTGGACTAGGAAATACTGTGGTCTGATGGATAAGAGCATAAAGCTGGGACACAAAACAGCATCTTTTGCTTGGCTGATAACTGATGAGCAGTGTGTTACCAGACAAGGCATTTTAGCTCCTTAGGCAGCCTGGACCACGTGATATCCAAGCACTGTGTTTGACTGAGGAGCTATAAATGTTATCTGTATGAGAAGGGGGAATGTCCAAAGGCCCTACAACACTTGTATGTGCCTTCTCAACAGCACTGCTTAAGGACAGCTGCAACAAACCACAGCAAACCTATGACTGTTGGAGCATTGCAGTTTATGAAGTCTCAAATATTATACTTAGAAAAAATGTAAGGGTCAATTAAAGGTAGAAAAGATAAGACAACTGTATAAGCTGAATGATATCCATTCAATCCCATATTACTGCAGAGTAAAGAAAACTTAGTTGTTTTAATTTACTTTTCTCTACAAATAGTATCTGCTGGCTTTGCTTGGAAATTTGGGATTTTTGAGGCCCTAATGCCTTTTGTGAATTGTTTGTGGCTGTACTTCTATTCTGGAGTTCAGTATATCTAACATGAAACTCATGCCTTCTGCTTTTCTTTTCAGGATCATGTTTGTTCCCTTCCCAAAGTGCCTTTCCGAGGGGCTCCTTGCAGTGATGCTGCTGGGAGCCAGGTCCCCTATGCAACCATCATGAAGCAGGTGAACAGTTCTCTGTCAGGGGTGCTGTGGGATGAGCTACAGAAGGCTCCATTTTATGAGTACAAGGTAAGAGTCTTTTTCCAAGACACCGTGGTGTGGAGTAAGCGTTTGTGAACCATAGATCTTTGGTTATAAAGTTATCAGGATTAGATTCTTCCTTTTATGTTTTCTACTTTTCTNTTTTTTTGTCTGGAATTCTGTGTCTTGAATTTCTAGTCTGAGAGAGGGGTACATTGCCTGAAGGCTACAGGAGTAATAAAGATTTTTATCACTTTGCAGTCTTCTTGACATACTGTATCAAACCCGACATTTTGGCACAAAGCCATCCTATAGCTCTGTCCTTCACTGTTACAATTATTTTCATGAGTTGATCGGTAATTTGAACTAAAAAAGATTCTGAGATGCTCTTAGGTTTTTCTAGCTCGGTGCTTTGCATGCATTTTCTCTTCTGCATTTGTTTTTTGCATAGACACAGTGGAAGAGTCCCTAAATGTCTGTGCTGACAAGAACACCAGAGTGTAACCATTTTGTCTTGTTTCTTTAGACATTATTTACGTTTTTCATGTAGATGATTAAAAGATGATGTAAGCAATGACCAGGTAAAAGCAGCATAACCTTAATGAAATTTTATAACCTCCTCTAAAACTGTTTATTGCTTAAAAAACCCCACAATCTCTAAATTCAGCTGTTAAATTAGTTACTGTATCTGAAATTTTATCCATATTTTGAAAGTTATTAAGATTAAAATTAGTTAAGTCTTTTCATCTAACTTCAGTTAAATTGTGTCACTGTTTTATAACTTACATTCTACAATTAAAAAAATATCCAAGTATTTGGCTTAGAAGTTTTAATTGTCCTGTGTGACAAATAATTGGTAAATCAGGAAAATATTATGTAAATCTACCTAGCTTGTATATCTTAGTTTTTAATTACACTTTTAACTGTGTTCAGCAGAAAAAGGAATTACTGACACCAGTGTTTAAATGTTTTTCTAGGATTCTGTTGGTCAATTCCACCAAGTCTGGTTTGATGACCCTCGCAGCATTTCTCTAAAAGCAGCATATGTGAAGAATCGAGGTTTAAGGGGCATTGGCATGTGGAATGGAAATAGTCTTGACTATTCCAAGGAAGCTGTAGCAGAACAACAAACTCAAGCAATGTGGCAAGCTCTGATACCATAGGAACTATGCAAACCCTTGATTTAGAATGATTAAAATTGGTAATTTTTTATTTTGGCTTACACTTTCACAGATTTTGAATTTATATAAATAAACTGTGATTACAAAAACTTTTAAAACTGGGCAAATTATTCTTGTTATTTTATATGCAAAGCTGTATTTTCACTATTCAGGAACTTTCAGTGTTGCTTTATCCGTTGGGGTTTTTTAAGACTTCTTGTCTTTTTCATTTTTCACACTTACTGTAAATTAGTTAATGCTTGAACCCAGTGTGTATCTGGTAACAAGACCAATTGATGGACTTACAGGGGCACTTTTTTTAGCTTTGCTAAAGCTGCCAGGTGCAACAAGTATTTATTCCTCTGTTACATGGGGCAGTCTCAGCCTTCTGACTTCCCAACCCAACCAATACTTTTTAGCTAAGTCACTTTAGAATCAGATTTAATCAGAATACTGGATAGACAGATTGTTGATTACATGGTTGCTCTTCTAGATTAAAAGATTTTTATGGACTGAAAAAATTACATAACATGAAGTAGTTGCTGTTAAGATTTATATCAAACTTGTTATTAGAAAGGAATATTCAATAAACTCAAGTTTCACTGTGCTTATGTATCACATAATTCCATAGTTTCAAAAGCCAAAAATCTCTGACCTTAGCTTGAAGAGGAAGCATTAATATGGAGAGAGCCTGGATGATGTTTCCTTCCATTTCAAACTACTTCCTGAAGACTAGAATTCAGAAGCTTATTTAATGAGCTACATACCTATTTTTCCACACACCCTAAGATTCATTCAGTAGCCTGCTTTTTGTTTTTATGGGGTGTTGCCTTCGAGACAATAGGAGATTGTTTTCTTTCTAGTTCGTATTTTCATAAAATCATTTGCCTAAAGAAATTTTATAACTTTTAAAAATATCCATAGTGATGTAAAGATTGGATGCTGTTTACAGGATTTTTTTTCTTAAATAAAATGCTGTTCTTGGTAAGGCTTGTAAACAATGTCTCCTGTCTATGCTTTACTTGTTCTACAGCTTACAGCCCACACTCCTTGTCTGCTTCTCAGAACTGTTTCACAACCAGATTAAAGTGCAACGGGGCCCTGCTTAAGTGACTCCATTAATTAAAGAATTTACTTAATTCAGTAATTTACTTAAGTCAGTTGTGGGTTTGGTGGGTTTTTTGGTTTGATTTGGTTGGAGGGTTTTTGGGTTTTTTGTTTGATTGGCTGGGTTTTTTTGCTTGCTGAAGAGTTGCCATGGTATGGCAGCAGTGCCATGATGGCTCCTGTGGAAAACACTTGGAGGCTGCATCGGGGTTGTCTGCTCAGTACTGCAGGTGATGGAAAGCAGAAGGTGAGGCCTACTGCTCTTGCAGAAGCTAAAAAAATTCCCATGACAAATCAGAAGGCTTTTCACCACAACACTGGGCTTTAAGGATTAAGAGAAATTGCTAAATTTTATATATTTTATATATATATATATCTACACACATATATGTACTTCAGAATGTGTATTACTACTTATATGCTTAAATACTGTGAGATGGATATTTGCTGAATTAAGAGTCTTCTGGAGTGAATATGTGTGTGACCTGCAAAATCCTAACTGAGGGTGAGATAACTTAATAATAAAACTCTCTTTCCTGTAGCAGTCAGGAATCATGAATTGATAGCACCGTATTTTAAATTTAGGTTCTGGTTTTCCAGTAGCTCGTAGCCTGCTCTTGTATCTTAAATAAGACACAATTCTGAAATAAAAAATGTGAGCTTCAACCCTGAATTGAGCAAAAGTGGGTGTAGTTTTAATAATTTATTTAATCCTTTAGCACTAAAATCTTTGTTAAGTCCTATTTTTAAGAAAATAAATTGGATAATGGGTGGTTTGACTCAAGACATTTCTAAGTTAGTTCTTTTGAGAGCTACATAATTTTCTTATCATATAACTTATTTCCCATGAGTGTTTCACTTCCAGAAATAAATACAGCCTTGACAGCCTTTTAGCTGAGATTAATTCCTAGCATGTTATTCTTCTGCTTAATATAATAACACCTGGTTTGCAAGGAGGCAAATAGAAAAGCTAGAAGAAAATTCCTATGAAGAGGTTTCTGATTCCTCTTTCAGAGAATTGTTAATCTCAGCACATGCATGACCTTGGAATTAAGGAAAAACAGAATATGCAAGAGTGTTAATTGGACCAGGATCATCATTATACTGGTCCACAAGAAATTTTCAGGCAAGCTTTCAAACTACAGAAGACAGTTTATGTCCGAGTGGCTTTCCTAATAAGAGAGGAAACAAAACCAGCTAGATATGAAATAAAGTGAGATTATCTGAGATTTTTTATATGCTTCATAGTAATACAGTAATGATACATTGGTAATTCATAGTTAGGCATACTTATAATGCCAAAAAGATATTCCAGTAAATAGCTAAATAAAGGATTACTGTTGCTGTAATTCTACAGAAACTGTATTATAATAATTTCTCAAAAATTGAGTGTGTGAGCCTGAAAAGAATGGGAAGTTACAGATTTTTGATTTATTTGCTTAGTAGCAATGTATTTAATCAAAGAACATCAGCATACCACTGGGATGTTACACAATTAACTAATTTGCACTTTGAAAATAACAGCTTAGTTTTAGACATGTTACTAGCTTAAACTGTATGTTTAAGTAGCTGAATAATCTTACAGTAAGTGAGATTTAGAAAGAAGTGAACTGCATTACCTCAGTAGCCTAGTACACAAATTCCACAACGTTTATATAATTGATGTCTTTTTACAAAATACCTTCAAGAACATACAAACAAATGCTCTGAAATTCTCTTCTATATACACTAGAGAGCTGCTGTAGACTTTACAGATGTTAGTCACGTCGTCTTCTTAAATTCCTGGTTTTCTGGACTGGAGAATTAAAGCTGAATGAATCTTCTTCTGTGTCAGTTCTGCTCTCAGTGCACGTAAGTCAGATGCTGCCTGCTTTCTCATCTGCAAAAGAACCCAGAATTTAAGGAATGGTAAATTAAGGAAGCTTTTTTTTGGAGCTGATAAACATATAGGTTTATATAACTAGGACTGAATTTTATACAGGATGGCTGAATACAGGATACATCTTTCATCTTTAAAATTTTACGTGTCTAATTAGATAGCATAGTTCTAGCACATCTTTGTTCTGTACTTTGCCTTGATGTTTTTGAGACAACTGCAAAGTTAATTGTTCTTTCCACTCCTTGCTAGACAATGAAGAAGTCATAATGAATACACCCACCCAGTAAACAGAAGGGTATGGGCAGTCTCTGTGATGTAGAACACTCCTGTTTCAGAGCTGGAAAGCTATCCAGTGTGAAGGCCTATACCACATCTTCCTTCCAAAAAGTGTCTGATAAGGAATAAAGCTGATGAAGAGGTCTGCCATCTGCTTGGACAGACATTTTTTTCTTTTTTTGGTTGGTTGGTTGGGCTTTTTTCCCTTTATACAATTTTTTTTCTTTTGCCATGGTCTATTTATTACTGATCAATGTCTCCCCACACCAGGTATATTTCTTCAATTACCTTTTGAATGAAATGGGAATTTTATGAACAAGATTGTGAACCTTAGATTATATAGTACATTGAGCTCCTAAGTTGTTTGTATGCCTTACATTCCAAAACATCTGATAATCTGGTGTTCTGGAGTAATTTGGTTCAAGTGATGAAGTTACAACACCTAACACCTTAAAACTAAGTGCATAAAACAAGAATTGTTTAGCAAATATTTGCTATATTTTTTATTATTTAAAATAATTTTTATTTATTTNATTTATTATATTTTAGCAAATATAATCCAATGATTGGGAAGGGTTTTTTTTATATATTGTCACATTTTGACTGTTCTGATTAAAAGGCAAAGTACCTTAATTTCTATGATGAGTTTAATTTTTGTATCATCTATCTTCCTCCTCAGCTGATCGAGTTCATGCTGCACTGTAGCAATCCGGATGATGGTGTAATTCTGTGTGAAACAACAACAAAACTCGAAGTGCAGCATTAGTGCGTCTCTTCCCTCACTGGGTGCTACTTCACCACTCAGAAACAATCCTCTGAGCCCTTCCCAACTGCCCTGCCTTCCCCCCTGAGTGATGCCTGTCTGGCCAGCACGTCCTCATGATGGGTGGGGAGCACCCCTGTGCTCAGCCTCACAGCTTATTAAACCCTGGCTGCCTTCTCTGGGTGCTGCTAGTGCAGAGCTGCTGTAGGAATGTTACCTGGTGCACATCCCTTCATGTCAGGCCTCTTTGTGCCCAGCCAGGGAGACCTAAAAAACCCCACCCCTGATATGCCCCTCAAAAGGAGCAATAATGTGTCTGAACATAGCCAGTAATGCAATGTCAACCCTATTCATATTTTTATTTTGTAGATATTTCAGGATAGCTCAAATAGTACACATTTATATATAATGTACACTCTTAGACTGCACATATATGCACCTTTCAGATGCAAGAAAGGGACATTTATTTTTCCTAGACTAGCTTCAGTTTTGCCAACAGACTTGCTTCCATTAATGCATTTAGAAAATTAGCAGACTATTGTTGGAAAGGGTGTTTCCCCTTTTTCTTTTATCTCTTCTTTTTTAATCCCTCTCTGAACTTCCTATGAAATGCACAGTTGCACAATAGTTGAAGTGCAACCACTTCAAAAGCTGCAGATACGTTTCTTGTGCTCCAAACATTTATTACCTCCATGTATGAAACTTGGGATGATGGGAACAAAGTAGAACTGAACTATTCATTAACCATATTGAACAGAAGGGGATTTTGTTACAAAGAGGTACCAACAGAAAGCAGAAAGAAACAAATGCTCAGACTCAAGCACTTCTTCAGTCTTTTTGAGACAAATGGCCTGAAGAAATTCTGTCCCTCAAATCACTGAGCTAACACTAGTTTACAAGTCATTGGTTGGTGATAAATTTATTTCTTAAATTTATATTTTATATAAAAACCCTCAGACTGTGTAAAAAGAGATAATACAAGCAAGTACCTTGGAGTTTGTTGTATTGTTTGGTCGTTGTCGGCTATCTCTGGCTTCCAGTTGCAGGAGCAGTTTCTGGTGGTAAAGCTCTAAATCTTGTCGCAGTTGATTTAAAGTGTCCTCCAGTGAAACTGTAGCTTTCTTAGTTTCAAAGTACTTCTTTTTCCATTCCTGACGAACTGCACAGGAAAACAGCAATAGTGTGCTCACTCTTGTTCACCTTACCATAAGGTCTGCTGAAGACAGTCATGACCAGCTCACCTGACCAGCTTCAGCTGGCCAATGCACACATTGAAACATGGCAGTAGGTTCATTCCAAACAAACATTTCATAAAAAACATCTTCATTAAAATTACATTCACCATAAGTGCAGCTGAATTTTCACACAAACATCTGCAGCAAAAGGCTCTGTCTGTCCAGTGAGATAAAACACAGGGTCAAACCCCCAAGTTTTATTCAGCCTGGCTGTTCTGCAGGCTCTGCTGCATGTAAGTGTTCCTGGCTGGTGAAGACTGCTATGCCCAGCACAGTCTGAAGTCCACAGTTCTACTGTAGCAGAAAATGTAGCACAGTAGATTTAGGCAAAATTTATGCTCTTCATGGCCAGAGATTTTGAACAGCTTCATCATATCCTGACATCCCAAACATCCCAAATATCCCATATGGGAAACAGTTTACACTTCACTATGATTCCTCCCATGTTGTCAATGTGCTTTCAAGAGCTGGCAAATAAATGCCCCTGTATGTGTTGTGACAGCCTTATGGCCTCTGCATACCTGCAGTGTCTTAAATGAATCTCTTCTTTTGAGGCATATTTTATGGAATCAGAACAACTGAAACTTACCCAAAAGAACTCGGCTGTTGGAGGCCTCCATGCCATGTAACAGAGTGCCTGCCAGCATGGCAGCCTGAGGAGGATATTAAATACAGACTGGAGGGCTGTTCCTGCAGAAAAGCTCTTTCCTTAGTATCTTGTAAAGAAACATGCTTGCTACATGCCCTTGATTATGAAACTCTACAGGTCTGATAAAAAAAATTGAGAGGTACAGATGCTTCTTAAAAAACCTGCAGAAGCTGTTTGAATCCTTATGAAACATCCCTGATTTTACCTAACTGGATAATTTAACACAGGAGCCATTTAGGGCTTATCTCTAGCTTGCATTGCAGCTTCATGCTACTACAGAGTTACTGCTTCAAGTGCCCAAGTTTGAGGTTATTTAAATACAAATTCCCCATCTGTGGAGTGCAGTGCAGCCATGTCCTTAGAGAATAACTGAAAGAATTGGCTTCTTGTCTCCTTTCAATGAGCTACAAGTAATATTTAAGATTCCTAATGCCCTAGCTATTTTTTAAGCAAAAAGAGAATGATCTCAAAACATCAAAATGATTAAATCTCATCTCTGTATCACTGGGATGTGACTTAGGGAAAATGGCTTTAAGTATAAACTTGAAAATAATTTAATGAAGAAAATTCATGTAAGGTTTTAATTAGATTTGACCTTGTTAAAAACCAAGCTTTGTCTAGCTTGTCACAACAGGCTTGTACCTTCCATGTTGTAAGCTGAATACCATGAGATGGGAAGAACAAAAATTATTATGCTGCAATTTACCTGAAACCCTATCAACACATTACAATCCTCTATAAGCACCAGCTAAAGGCAGGATTAGAATATGACAGCTGCCCTGGGCCTCAGAGAGAAGCAGCCTGCAGTAGCTCTCTGAACACTGCACATATGTGAGACACAACTTGAATAGCTTATGAAAGCCAGAAAAATCCTAACTTTATAAAATNAAAAAAAAAAAAAGTGTAAGGGAACACTGCAACCCTGAATTTTTCTAGCATGCTATTATACAGAATGAGTCTTCTTGGAGCTATTGGTTAGCTAACTGCTCTCTCTGTAATTAAGCTCACTGACAAGGAGACAAATATTTTCCCATTGGTTTCAGTGTAATTTCTCAATCACTCCAAATTCCAAAATAAATTAAAAGTGTACCATGGTATCTCCTCAGCTTATTTTGTTCCAGTAGCCCTTTAGCTTTTTTGATCAGTTCTTCTCTAGATTTTTCCATGTGCCTTCTCTCCTTCTTCATTTGTTGCAATTGTTCTGCCATCTTGTTTTCTAAAGATATTACAATTATATTTAGCATGCATCTGAATACGCTAATTACAAAGGATCAGTCAAGATATTTGTAATGTATTCATCACAAATTATGCCAAAAGCTCTATCAGAACAAGCAGTAGAAATTACTTCATTTTAATCGGGTTTCATTTTACTTGAACTTTTCAAAATAGCTGGTGCTTTAGAAAAAGGGAGAACTCCAGCATGCATCCAGGCATTCACACACACACGGACAAACATCCTCCTATATGTTTGGACACTGTATCACTAAAACTGTGTCATCAAGAAATATATTTACTCCATACATTGCAAGCTCTTGCCAATGTCCAGCTGGCAGGACAATATCTCAGACTTTCACTAGTCTGCAACAATAGGTCAAACACTTAACTTGTCACTGTCCCCCCCTTCAGCAACACTGCTTGTGGTTTTCTTTGCTACATTCTCACTTGAGCCTGCAGTATTCCATCTGATCTCCCTCCTTTCCTCCTTCAATCCACAACTCCGCAAGCTGGATTTTCTAGTGCTGGGAGCCTGCCAAGCTCAAGGACAGCCCACACAATCATAAATACCTGGATTTTCCTAACCATAAATTAAAATTCGTGACAATACTGTGAATGACTGTATGTACAAATCCTTTCATAAAGTAGGTATTTATGTCTTCATTGACTCTTCAGTCTTGATTAAATGTTCACTTCCTTTCAATTTCTTGGAATCATGTACTCACTTGCTGCCTGAATTACAGGAACTTGAGCTGGATTTACAGTAAGTGCCAAAAAAGGTGGACTAGGAGGTGAAATATACTCTTTTGGACATGTAAGACGATTTTGCTTGTTTTCATCTGCCTATAGAGTCAAAAGACACAACTATAAGTACATAACCATCATCCTGAATAGCTACATTAGACATATGTCCTGATAGTGGCCTGAGTGAATGGGAGGGCTGAATTTGAATTCTGCTTTTTTATTCTGTTACCAGCACACGATTACTGAATTACAAACAGTTGGGCTTCTGCAAATAAAACGAGAACACTGAACACTTACATCACAGTGAACATACAGACAAATCCATAGATTATTGCTAATTGTTCTTGTCTATGTCCATAACCCCAAAATTTTGATGTTCCCATGCAAGACCAGGAAATAAGGGCCTTAAAACAGCCACCTGATTTGTTGATTATGAAATCAAAACCTTCCAATTTCTAAACTAGAATTTGTAATTGCAAATTTCAATTGTTTTGAAATATAGTTAATATTCATTAGAAAATCTGCTAAGTAGCAGTCCATGAATTAACTTTTCACAGTTGTTCTCAAATCTTTCATTTTTATAATGAGTCACCTGTCTTACAAAATTAGACTGTTTCTAGGTGGAGGACTATATCTATTGCTCAAGATTACTAGGAATGTTACCTTGAAAAACATACCTGATTATCCAGTTTTTCATCAAGATCAGCTCTAGTCTTCCTAGTTCTGTTTTGCTGCAGGCTAAGGTAAAATCAAAAAAGCAAGTGAAAATTCACTGAATGAAATGGTTTTTCCCTCCTTTTCTTTAATTTATTTAAAGTCTGTAAAGTAAGTCCATATCGGTGAATTAATATTATCCATTATTTTAGACGATTCATTATTTGCTAACCTTTGTTTTTTGTGGACATAATCTGTGGTTTGATCCTCCATTATTTTTAAAATGTCAGCATCCTGTGTTCTGTTTCTTCTTAATCTGGTTTCTTTTTGGTGCTCATTATTTTCCATGTTGGTTAGTTCTGTGACAGGATAGTGATGACAAAAGTATATAGATTACACTTGCAAAAATCAGGCTGGCTTGACTGTCAATGACTGGACTTTCCAACCTGTACTGGAAATTCAGTGAATCAACACAGCAAGTGGTGTTATCTCTAGGATTTGGAAATGTTCCATGAACAACAGAAGAAAGGAATAAAGGAAAAATAAAAGGTATTTTTGTTATAACAATTTGTATCTGACTAATTCTGGTGATTAGACATATGTGTCAACTATAGAAAAGTGCTTATATCAGCACACAGTGATAATGAAGGACTCAAAAGGGAAAAGTACATCACTTTGGAAGATATTATCATTATTTTAAAAAATAGAATATTGTTCTGATAGTGCTATTGCAGCTTACATGTTAATTACAGATTTCTTAAACTCAGCTTTACTGCGCTAACTTTCAAAAACTCTTGCTTTAGTAAAAAGACAACCATAAACATTTTTACCCTTTTGATATTTAAGGTGATTTTGGGGTCTTTGGTTATCCTGGCCTTGTTCATCACTGTGGTTTAGATGAGTAAGAGCAGTTTCTTTGGCTTTGTCATTCCATTTAGGAGTACTGCAGTCCTCTTGATCTCGGCTGAGATGATTCTGCTCAGAGCTCTGGAACACCAGGTCACACTTTCCAGACTCCTGATCTGCAGTATTTGAATGACTTTGTGTGAAGAGAGGTCCATCAGATCCACTTTGATCTGCATAATAAATGATAATAAGAAACAGAGATATTATTTTATTATAAATGTTAACCATAATATTTATTTTTCCTCTCATTCATCATCCTCCTTCACTAGGCTGGTTAAGCTTACCTTTTTCTCCAAACTGGTTTTCTTGAATCCTGTTGTTATTGTCTTGCTTATTGCTTGTGTGCAAAACTGAAACAGGTTCTTTCTCACCCCATTCCACAGGACTGGGCACTTCCAGATTCCCTACCTGATGCCTGCTCTGTACACTTTCTAAAAATGGTTTGCTTTTTTCAGGTTTCTGTTGGGAAAGACTGGATAATCTTGATCTATGACCAAACCTATTAGCTTCTTCAATAAAGTGATGTTTTTGTTGAGCTGATGATAGTAATGGATAAACATCTTCAAAATACCCCACTCCAGGTAATAAATATAATTCAGGATAAAGTGCCTGAAAATACACAGTATACTCATCAGACAGGACAAAAGAGAAAACGTGCAATGTAAAGTTTCTGAAATGGTACTTTACAAGCCACTCAATACTTACATGAGGAGGAGCAAATGACTTCAGCTCCAGTTCTGTTTCCTGCTTCGCTTTCACCTCAGAAGATAAAGTATGGAAACGTTACAAATACAATACTTCTTGTGTCAGTAATGTTGCATGTGACCTGTGTATTCTACTGACATTTTTACATAGAGCATTTTTTCATAACCAGCACTATAATCTGTAGTGGCCTTATGGGGGAAAAGAATCTTAGACTACAATTGTATTTTCTGACATAGTTCTGAAACTTTGTCTGTTTTTCAAAAGCTTAATCAGACCCACAAGATTCCATGCATATACCGAATATTTTTTTTATTCTCTGCACTTTCTCTTATGGTTCAAAGGATCTGATCCAACAGTCACAGGAAAAGAAAATTTTCAACTTACTTTATCAAAAGTTGCTTCAAGCTGAATCTGGACAGAAATGCTGAGTCTCACATAATTTTCTCTATTCACCTAATACAGTACTGCAAAATATTTAATGTATATATAAAAAAGAATCTAATATTATCCTAAGTCATCTTGTATTTATCATTTTTCCTTCATGTTCTTTTTGTGACATACGCTTTCACATTTCAACAGTTACCCTAAAAACAAAGTCTAAAATAGTTGATGTATTTGAAAGATGTGCTCCAACATAAGGAAAAGAAAATAAATCTGAACTTACATTTAAATCATTATATTGAATTAAACACACAGGTTACATGCAAAAAAGGAAGAGCAAATGAACATGACTTTGGTTTATGTTTATCTTTTCATCTAAAAGACCCTTGCTTGCAAATAGAGCACAGCTCTTAGTTCTGCTTACATTGTTAGAGTTGTGAAACAGAAGACTGAGGGGGGAGAACACTCAACAAATATTTGATCATGGAGATGTAACTCAGTGAGGTTACCATGACCCTAAACAACAAATAAACCAGTTGGTTTATTGCTTTACACTTTGTTATAAAGTTAAACATCAAGCAACAGTAAACACCTCAAAGTAGAACTACACCTTTAATTTGCCTCTAAATCTTCATGTATATTACCAGTATCTTTAATTATCTATTAACATAAATATTTTATTCATTTGCTGACATTATAAAGGAGGCTGGAAAATTTCTCCATTTATCTCCAAACCATGAGGAGAAGAAAATACACCATCTAACTTATTATCATCATCCAGTTAAAAAGACCTGAATTCATTGAAAACATAAGTATACTTTCCAATTTAGATTGTATCACAGTCTTTTAAGTTTCTTTTCATGTTTTTAAACCTAGTTTTAGTGATATCACTATTTTAGTGATAATTCAATTAGACCTGAAATAAAAAATGGCACCAAATTTCCTGCTTGTAGTTACTTTCCAAATCCACGAGAGACAGGTGAAATGAGATATGGAAAAAGTACTCTGTACTTATATAAATTAATTAAGTCTTTGTGTACTACATCAACAAACTTTCAGTTGGACTAATTTTTAAGTTTATTTAATCTTTAGCTATAATTTGTAAGATATAAATATATATGTAGATTCAATGTGAGGAACAGTTATGATTCATACATGCGGGGGTTTTATTACTTACATCTCAGGCTGTATTATTGGACTAAACAGTGGAAAATCCAGAGAAGTTTTCATTCAGAGAATGTCTTAAAGGTTTTTGGGCAGGTCACAGCAGGAGCCATTAGAGGAACCCTGACTGAGTTTCCAGTGCAAATGCATCATCTGCCATATTCCCAACCATGTGCAGGTAACAATGAACTTATGGGTTTGGGTTTTTTTTTTAATGTAACCAGATTTATCATAATTAATCCATGGATTTATCAATACTACCATCTTTTCACTGGATGGCAACTAATTACACCTGTTGCTTTAAAGGGTATTTCTAATATAACTTTCCAGCTGTGCCTTTGCACTTGGGGAAGTGGATGTGCTCTGACAAGAGCTTATGCTGCAGCATGTTTAAAAGAAATGCTAATAGTGCTCCTAAAGTTATCTTTACTTTACTTGATATCATCTCATCTACAGGAATGAAATCTCTGCTTTACATTATAAAACAGAAGAGCATTAAAGAAAAAAAAAACTTACCACTACTAGTTTTTTCCCAATGCATTTTAAAAACCTGTATTTATCTGGAATTGTCACTCCACCCAGGTACTCTCCAAGCTTCTCCCGCAGCACTCTCAATGTGATGTGAGGAGACACCCTAGAATGTTGTCATTCATTAATACATCTGTAAGATCAAATAATGATGGCTAGTTAGTAGGGGGGGGAGATAATGCTCTATAGGTGCAGGCTTGCATGGACAGAGTGACCAGAACTGGGAGCTGTGTCCTAGAACTGAAGCCAGTTACACACAGGCCAGAGAGCCTTGGTGTGGCAGTCAGAACACTGCTCTGTAAGGGCTGTCATCACATTAACCAGCAATACTCACATTGTATAAGCCTCATACAAAGGGAGAATATGAAAGCAGACAAAATTTGAAAGTTACTTCTTCAGAATGCTCATCTGCAGATGAATAACAGCACTGGAAACTACAGTTGTGCACTTCCATATAAGTGACAAAGTGTCATGGGGCTGGTCCAGGACTGCTGAACATTCCCTTCAAGCACCCAGGGCCACAGAAGCCTTCATCACTGTACACTTTAAGCAGCAGGCACATTCCTTTGCTTTTGTCTTCTCCAACACAAATTTACAGTTGGGTGTGTGAATGTGTGTATGCAAATGTGTTTTAAATAAAAACCAAACACTGCAGTGTGAACATTTCCACCGTGATTTGAGGAAGAGAATGCTGACGCAAATATGAATTGCATCATTTAATGTACTACTTGAAAGTATGCAAATATTAAAGTAATGAGCTCAGTAGAAAAATCACTACAAAATAAAAGGCGTCTCTGCACAATAAATCCAAATGTACCCAAGGCATACCAAAGCTCTGCAGCACAGCATAAGCAATGCTAATTGTTTTATGCTGCCATATAAGATAAACCAGAGAACAAACTCAGGTGTTAGACTGTTAATCACCCACGCTGGTTAAGTGGTAGGATGATTCTGGCCCAGGCAGCTCTCACTCCTCCAGCAGTGCACAGCCATAGCTGGGGGGATAGCACATGCCATTCTCAGCAAACTGTGGAGACAAGAACCTGCCATGTCTTCCATTCGAACAGGTCTTCAACATTAACCTGCCAAGGTTTGTTGGCACTGGCAAGCAGCCCTATAGGCCTTCAGTTCACACCTCAAGTACGGCGTAAAAACACTGTTGTTCTCATCTCACAAACACAATACTTTAGTGGGCTACAATGCTTGCCTTGTATTATTTCAAATACCTTGGACTTAGAGGACCCTTCTTAAGACCATAAAACTGCCCTGGAGCACAGGCATGCAGCAGGGGAGACTGAAGTCTGTAGAGTGAACACATCTAGGCCACGTTACATAGTCCCTGTGCATTTGGCTCCTGCTTATTTCTTCCCCAGCCATTGTTTTGCCCACATTTGCTGCAGATATTGTCCTTAACAACCTTTATTTTAAATGTATAAAGACAAATGTGAATGATGGATACATATATCAATACACATGCTTACATGACTCATGTGAGAACACAGATGACCTGTAATTCAAATATCTCTCATTCACTATAATTTCTTCAAGCTGATGAATCAGAGAAGATATGCCCCTTGAGTGGTCTTCTGAAACCAAATAAATGCAAGCCCTTTCAGAGGCAATTCTAACACTGAACACCCTTCACTGAAAAGGCCTGCCCAAACCAGCAAGCAAACCTAAAACTAAGGCATTTATGGACAGCAGGGAAAACATCTAAGTAACTACAATGCATAATGGGAGAAAAGTATCTAGGTATCCAGATCCTGAGATACTGGGCAGAAAATTATCTAAAAATTATTTGCCAGTGCAGCTGCTAGGAAAATACAAAAATATTAGTCTGTCACTTGCTGCCACTGGCTGGCAGAAAACAGTCACACACGAGTCACTTCCTTCAGGGTGTCCCTTTAAAAGTAATGCAAACTCGAGCTCATTGCAGCCATCTCATGTAGAAATAATAAGTTTAGTTTCTCTGGTGAGGGATGAGGAATGAAAAAAAAAAAGATCAGGGAAGCTGAGAAATCAAGTTCATGGGAACAACTCAGGGCCATGGACAATCACACCCTTACTATCTTCCTCTAATTTCACAGCTAATAGAAGTGGCCTGTACTTTGACCTAGGAATCCTTTGTAAGGCTGACTCAGACATTAGGATTGTCAAGATAACTGAACAACAGAGCTATCAACAACATCCAAGCCACAGGAGTACCAGTAAGGCTGCCATTCCCTCTCCTAGATTATAATAGGAGAAGTTTTTAAAAATATTTTTTGTTTTTAAAGACAGTGATTCACTGGCCGGGTGCTAGTTATTGTCAATGCTAATGTACTGCAGCATTGCATAGTACCCATAGAATAATTAATTAGCAATTATCCAAGAGTCATTAGCAAGAAACAATACCCAGGCAGATATAAACTCCCTGAAATCAGTGAGGATCCTAATTTAATTTGATGCCTCAGTGAAATAGATTTGCACTAGACACTATAGGGCAGTGACCGATGTCCATGACATGAAATGAAGTTACCACTTCAGACATGTATTCTGCACCTCTGCTGCTGACTAGAACAGCAAACAAAATGGATATATGCACTTATTTTCTCTGGTTTTGAGCAGCCTTTCAACAAAAGCAGCTGTGAGAATTAATATATTCTGCCCTACATGCTCATACCTGACCACTGTCAGTCTTTTCAGCTACACTATATATTGTCTTAAGTGGAAAATACAAGACTCAATTTAAATTAATTAACACCTCTATTCCCTGCAGTTTAAGCTGAATGGACAGGTTTTGCACAGATGTAGGCAAGGTGCATGTAAAAGCTCCATTTCAATACACATCTTTACATTATTTGACCTACAACTTTTTACCACACCAGATACACACATTTTGAGAGTAAAGCATTTAGGAGTATAAATAAAGTTTCCAAAGTTATGAAAAATTAAAAATGCAACTCTCTGTGCCAGATTTGAGTCTAGGGCTGGGAACCAGGGTATTCTTTCACGGAGTCCTTTAAACAGCTACCTGAGAGCACACATAGTACATGGTGTTGTGCACAGCCTTTTACTGTTCAAGAAGAAAGAGGAAATGCTGCTGGTTTGTGGGCTGTAATGCTTCCCCTTGAGAAACAAGGCTTCAGCTCTTTCTCTGGTCTGACAGGGCTCAGATCATCATATCCCTGCTCCTGGGATCTGACAGGCTACCCTGTCTTCACCAAGCCACTGTCTTGAAGCTGGCCCCTTGCCCAAAAGAATTCTAGCTTTTGATAATCAGGCTCAAGGAGAGAGATATGATCAGGCTCACAGAAAGATATGATTTTACACTATGAATTATTCTGCAGAAATACTAGCACTGCTCTGGAAGTGCTTTTCAATGGTCTACACCATGGGCTAAGTGAGCTAAGCCTGAAAGAGTACAAACTAACATAATGCTAGTTATGGTCACCATTTACCCTCCAGAAATTTAATTAGGCATCAAGTTTCTGCTGACAGATGTAATTTGTGCTCTCTAGAGCAACAGTTGGACTGAAAGACTGAAGGACAGTGTGAAGGCTCTACCATGTCCATGAAACCTAAGACTGCACTCACCTTATAAATCCAGCTGAGATGAATTTGTTAGTAAGAGCTACAGGAACTGTATTCAGCTCGAAGTTCCACACTTCTGCTGGGACATAAAAAACATGAAGCTCCACCAGCTAAAAACAGAACAGACGTAAATGTATTATAATCCTCTTCCTATATGCTTTGTTTTGTATAGGTGGACTTCCAGTTTGTGTAGGCAGGAATGGTTCCTTTGATATTAGCACAGGGACTAGAACAGTGAGGCCCTGTCTCACAGTGATGACTAGATAGTGAGAACAGTGACAGCAGAGCAATTTGTGACTGAATGCCAGCCGACAGCATCAAAATAACTCCCATTAGAACAAGCTCCACAATGGAAATGAGATAATAGAGAGCCTGTGCTACTGCTGTGTATCACTGTGACAGCAATGGAGAGATCTTACCAAAAACAGTTGATACTCTGGAGAGTGTCATGACTACGAGAATCCCTCAGCTGAAATCCTACCTTTGTTCATCTCATTAAAAATGCAAAGCCTTGAAAGCTTGATTCAAACAGCACCACAACTTAATCTTGTCATCAAGGAAAAAAATTTTCAAAATATTTCTGACTGCTGTTAATATTAGCTACCTTGGAAACACAAAAATGCTCCTGAGCAAGGTTCATTTAGACTGTGTTTGGACCAGTGGTAGTTGTTGCACTGCTAATTTTCAGGTCTTGATATTTTTAGTAAAAATCAGATATTATTGACAAGGATGATATACTTCCCTATAACTAGAAGTCGTACAAATAAGCTATATTAAATATTTCTGCAAGTGTTGAGTTACTTAATATTAACTATATATTACTATATATTTTTTCCATATATACTATTTTAAAAGCACAAATTTTTCCTCTCAGGTCTTCTAGAACCTTACTTTAATAAATTTTTATTTTTATTTGTGAAATCTAAAAAATCTTTATGGAAAAGTACAAAAACTCTCACCTGTGATGTTCGAGGTCTCAGTTGACTGAATGACATGTTGGTCCCTCTATTTGACCACAGCAAATGCCAGGTGGGCTTTCTAATTTTCTTTTTGGTTGAAGCATTCTTTAAGAGTCAGTTTCATGATAATCTGTTATGAGAGAAGTTACTCCATAAATATCCTTTATTTTCATTTACTGTTCTTCATTCCACTTGTGAAAATGGAAGTTGTGTCTGTGCTGAGGCAGAAAGCTTCCACCTAACTGCAAACAGGATCAACCACACCTTCTACACAAGTGAGTATCACCTAAGTAACGGGGAATTGTTAAATCATAGCCCTGAGGCTCTAAGAGATCTGCCCCAGAGCCTTTCCTGCTAACATTTTGTCCCCTTTCATAAAAACAGTTTGGTGGTATATAATTTTCTACTCAGTTCCACTGTTTTCCTAAAGACACAGATCCAAGTCTCCACAAAACAATATTCTTGCAGGGCCTGGCTCTGATAAAGTGACAATTATTGTGAACTGTAGCAAACAACACATTGTGCTGGCCAAATGCAGTGTGTCCAAGGAAATGTGACTGTGCTGGGCAACCATGTCAGAAAAATACTTCCATAAATTATAACCCATGGTTCTGCCCTAACACTGTTATAGGATCATGGAATGGTTTGGGTTGGAAGGGACCCTTGAAGGTCAGCCAGCAGTGAGCAGGGACAGCTTCCACTTGGCCAGGTTGTCCAGACCTCAAGTCCAATCTGACCTCGAATGTTTCCAGGGATAGGGCATCTCTTACCTCTCTGGTCTATCTGTTCCAGGCTTTTACTAACTTTTGTGTAAAAACCTTCTTCTTTATATCTCTAATCAACCCTCTTTTAGTTTAGAACCATTCCCCCAGTCCTATTGCAACAGGCCCTACCAAAAAGCTTGTTTCCATCCTTCTCTTTTTGTTAGGAGTTTCCTTGGTGTTCTCATTTTGAAAGCTCTTCAGTCCCTCTGAGGTTACAAACCTCTGGATTTTCAGCCTGCTGAACTCCCTTGCTGTTCTGATCTCCTCAACAGGAGATCTCTCTCCTCCTCCTGCCTCTCCCCCAGCTACTTCCAATTCACCTGTTCTTCCAGCACGAGTGACCAGACTTTCCAAGCGACCTTCCAGGTGTCACCTGGCACTGTGGAATTAAGATTTCCTCGTGTCAGTGGGAAGCACCTACTCAACCAGGGCCTGTGTCTTTACTGGCAAGCTCCCACAGGTGACCAGAGTGTCACACTCCATCACGCCTCCGGTCACTCCCGGCCAAAGGCACCGCCGGTCTCAGCGCAGGTGCCTGACATTGGTCCTCTACATGGAAAGTGCTGCGCTTTGTCACCCCACGCTCCAGGCATCACTGCCATCCCCGAGCACTTTCTGCACTGACCTAGGACTAGTAAATTGATGCTCCAGGCTATAGTCAACACTCAAACTGCTGGCAAGAGCAAAGTTAGGCACTTCACTCATTGCATCTCAAAATAACCTCCAAACTTGGAACTCACTGGATATTATCACCAAGATTCGCCACCTTGGTATGAATGTAGCCTCCTCTTTCAGCCCACATTATCAATGCGCGAGGGCGGGGGTGGTTTCCGTGCCCACAGGCGGTGCCCCGTCCCGGGCACAGGGAGCGGCCCC
>VXAC01008315.1:1153983-1194053 GCA_013399225.1 Rhipidura dahli | reverse complement strand
GATGTTGGGGGGGGGGGCCCGCGAGTGCGGGCCCGCGCCCGCCGCCACCCCCGCCATGTCGGGCTCCTCCAACGTGGCGGCCATGAAGAAGGTGGTGCAGCAGCTGCGCCTGGAGGCGAGTGTGACCCGCGTGAAGGTGAGCGCGGGGCCGCGCCGGGACGGGACGGGGCGGACGCGCCGCCATTTCACCNGCTCCATCGGGGTTCCCCGGCCGAAGCGAGCCCGGAACAGCAGCGCAGCCGCGTTCCCTCCGCCGCCGCCCCTGCCCGGGGTCGGCCGCTCGCTGCCCGCAGCCCCTCGGGCCCCGGGGCGCTCCCCGGCCGAAGCGCTCCCCCGGGCGATGGACGCGGCCCGCGCTGCCCGTTCGTGCCCTCGGAGTGAGGAGCGCCCTTCTGTCGGGCTCTGCGGAGAGGCGGCCCGAGCCGGGGCGTACAACAGGCTGGGCTGGCCCCGGCACGGCAAGATGGAGATGTCGCTGCCAGGCACACGAAGTGCATTGAACTTGTGCCGAGCCGGGGCGAGACTGCGCCTGGCACGGCAGGGAATCGCTGGGCGAACTGCAGATACGAAGTGTCAGTGGAAGATACAACTTTTTGAAACTTTGATCGTTCTGTTTTATGAGTTCAGAGTTACAGCAAAAAGCAAGACAAAGAATTTTTCACTGTTCAGTTTTTAGGAAGCATGCCAAAAACCCCATATAAGGGTGCTCAGAACCCCATTATCTCATCATAAGGATGGCTTTCCAATGGAGGATGAAATGTCAGTTCAGTCGAGTAGAACATGTTAAACCGTAGACAGTATTTTTTGAATTGTTTATGCTAGAACTAGGATCTTCATATGTTTAATAAAGCCATCTCCAAGATATTGCTCATGTGTCACCCTTCATACTTAGAAGTTTAACATGGAAAATGAAACATCCAAATTAGTTCTCGTTGTTACATTGTTCAACTTCTTATCTTTAAGAAACAAAAAAACTACAATGAAACAATTGCATATAATCTGCATAAACTGTATTCCAGAATCATTTAGTAGTATTCTTTATACTGTTCAGTGTTGCTGCATCCTCAGTAAGGAGTGTTCAGTGAATTCTAATGCCAGCTTTTATTATAACTAGGTTTCTCAAGCTGCAGCTGACTTGAAGCAATTCTGCCTGCAGAATGCGCAACATGATCCCCTACTGACGGGCGTATCATCGAGTACAAATCCATTCAGACCCCAGAAAGTTTGTTCGTTTTTGTAATTATGTGAACTACTTCAGTATCTTTCAGTGGTAAGTTCTTGAATTGTAATTCATAAACCCTTTTGGCATTTAATTGAGACAGGCTGTATGAAAGGTACTCAAAAACATTAGACTTGTGCAGCTGGTGTTGGTCTAGATCCCCATTTTTGGTCCCTTCTCCCCTTTTCTGGGCACAGCTCTGTACTGGGCTGTCCATAAGTATTATGAGTAGCACTTTGCTGTTGGAGAGCTTCAGCTACTTGTTTCTGTAGCTGTAGCAAAGTAGCGAGCTTCTATTCAGAATAACCAAGCTGTACAGTAATTGTGCTGTATCTTCCTGTCTGTAAGGGTGTTATTTCCCTTTTCTCACATAGACTTAATTGCCTTAGATTTAATTCCTAAGGGGAATCCTGATTGTGGCAGATAAAACAGACTTTAGTTCTTAAACTTCTAAAGAAAAGTTCTAAAATCAGATTAGTGGTGGTGGTGGTGCACAGGAAGAACACTGATCACTGTGGAGGGGAGATGCCCTCTACACAGAAAGAATTAAGTATATACTTTTTTAAATGTATTTACTTTTAAAAGTCCATACTTCACTCAAGTAAGCTACCACAGGGGTAGCAGTTTAAATAACTGGAAACAGTGGAATGCTCATTTGGATTTTCATTCCAAAACTTTCATAGGTTCATTAGCACTACTGCTATTACCAGGAAGACTGCTCACTCATCTGGCATTTTGGTGATTAGATTTTAGGCTAACCTCTTTAGAAAGGTGAGTTTTAGATCCAGAATAGTTTCACCAAAACTCTGAGAGTCACAATAACTTGGTTCTTTTGACCACAGTAAATGCATGATAATTTTACCATGTTCCCTTTTCCTGTTGCTGGTTGATTTGGATCTGTTGAAGATGAGAGCACAGACGTTATTCCAAAGCACCTGATACACATTTAAGTAGTTCACAGTCCTTATAAAGCTCTTAGTGAGTCTTAAACTTGAAAAATTCTGGTTGTGTAACTGACTTATATCATCCAAAGAACTGTAATTTGCTAGATTTAAGTTGTGCTGTAAGACAGATTTATAGAAAGCTGACCACAGTGATTGTTAAAATTGCTCTCCCCTCGAGCAGACTGTAGAAGAGTTCCAGATGTGTGTACTAGCATGAATAACCATGTTTAAAGACCAGATTAGTAACAGTATAGAAGTAGATCCTTAACTATTTAACAAACAAAAACACTTCCCACGTTGTTTTGAGCAGTGAATTACAGCAGTATAACTGAAATGTGCTTTAGAGTTCTTGTAGCTTTTAAAGGTACTTCTATTGTGAATTTTTGCTGACTACTGTTATTTTAAAAATACTCTTGAATGGTACACTAGTGTACCTGCTGTAAGCACTAATCCAAGGACGGAATTCGATAATTGTGAGCATTATAGACTGATAACTTATACAAAGCTAAATAAACTGTACTTATCAGTGACACATAAAACTCCCCTCGAAGGTTTGCCAAGGTGAAGTAATTCCTGGATTCCTGGGTAGATATCAGGAAACAATGTTTCCTCTGTCTCCCAACACACGTGCATACACAGGGCATAAAAGGCTTAATATGTTCTTTCTCAGTTACAGCCTTTGGAATGGAACTCTTGTTTCTGTTTTAGTTACACTACGTATATGTGAAATGCCTTCACTTTGCAGTATCTGTTGCAGGCACTTCCTGAAAAGAGGTGGTTTCTTAGTCATAATTTCTTGTGTTTTCTTGATGAGCCAATAGCGTTCATGTTTGCACAGTCAGCACCACCTTACTGAAGAGGAAGTGTAATTTGTTAGTAACAACAACAAATTCCCTGCTTTTCAAAGGCAAAATAGACACCTGGTTTTTTTTTGGCAAGCACAAAGTGACTGGGAACAATGTTTTCCATCCTTCCACTTAGCTGTTTGTTTTCCAGGAGACACTAAGCTTCAGTTCTTTTGTAAGAGCTTTGATTATCTTACTGTGTCTTTGGGGATGGCTTCATTAAAAGTTTGTTTCTTTAAACTATTATTTTATAAAACAGCTGTGGGAAAAGAGGGTATTTTTTTTCCTAAATAGCTGTCCATGGCATACTCTGACCATAGGTGTTTACTTAGAGTTGCTTCATTTAGCAGTGATACCTTTCTAACTAGATTTTGGTTTTGTTTTTCAGATCTTTTAGCATCTTTTCCTACCTGCTGATGTGTGTATGGGCATAGTGCCTCAAGGAGTGGCCTGGTTTGAAGTCTGTACAAAAGCTTAGCTTTAACGTGCCAAATCTAACTCTAAAAGTGCTACTGTCGTCAAACTTCTTACCATCTACCTCTCCAGATGAACTGTATGCTAGTTACATGTTTCTGTTTCATAAGGGAATCAGTTTTATATGCCAAGCAAAAAATAAAAGTGTCTTGACTTAGTCTGGTCTTGAAATTACTGTAAGAATTTGATTGACTTCTGGGTATGGTGGCACCTCACAGTCAGTGCATCACTCTGTAGTAGCTGGAGAGCAGAGAGAGCAGTGTAAATATTGTGCTGCTGCAAGTCTGCCTGGGGTTAACAGTCGTGCAGAACAATGAGGCTCCAGCAGTACCATACTTAGAAGCATAACATAAATAGAACAGAAAAAAAATTGGACTGTTTATAATTTAGCTATACAGCTGTCCCATATCATGAACATCAAATAAAGACTGAGTAAATTACTCTACCCTAGGAGACAACTTAATCTATGAGCCTTCTTATTCATTACGTAAATAGGAAAAAGCACTTACAGCTGTACATGAAAAGGAAGTAACTCAAAGAAAACTTGACCTTTTAGCTGCCATTGAAGGTGCCAACTTAAGGCAAAACAGTAGTTTTTATGCAGATAATACTAACTGTGAGACTGAAGAAGCATTTTTAAAATTTAAATGGGAAAAACCCTGCTCAGAAACCTCACATAGTCACTGAGCAGCATTTTTAGACAATAGCTTTATGTACTTCCTGTAAGGAAGTTTTACGAATTCTTTCCCATTTGTCTTTGTTTACTTTCAACTACTTTGGGTATATACACCTCTTGTCAAAATGATATTTACAGAAGAGATACCTGTAGGAGTTATGCATATTGTTTTTGTAACTTTGGCAACATGTCTCTTTAATACAAAATGCTAATGAAATAAAAACCATGGATTTCATGGATTGCATACTGCCTTCTCTGTGTTCCCTGGATAGGAGAACCTTTTAGGAAAACTATGCCCATACTGTCAGGAAGCAGCATACTGTAAGTCAGAAATAAGTTTTAAATACTTATCCCTTACCTGATTAACTGGAGATGTCTGGGTTAATGGAAAAAAATTAAACAAAACTGTAAAACTAGAAATATTTTATTTTGTAAATTTCTTTAACCAACGTATTTACTGTCTTTGATGTTGTGAAGCGTAATCTGTTTCTACAGAACAGCAGCACTTCTGGCAAATCCTTAGTGATAGCTAAATGACAGGGTGTTCAAACATGACCATAGTTTTTCCTGCTAAACTGGAAAAGTCACTGTCCTTGTCATGTTGACTACAAACAGGAAGAAAGGCACATCCTACTTGATCTGCTGCTGTAGAAAGTTTTAATGTTTGCTGTTTGTCTTTCAGCAGACAGATACTGTTCAGCATCATGATCATTAGTTAGGAGTCCAAGATCATCCATAGTTCAAAGCAGCTGCTGTATTCCTGGTCACCAGCAATTGGCAGATTTCACTTATAAGTGGAATTTTCTTCTATTTGTGTCCATTTCTCGACGCTGAAATTTAAAAGAAAAGTTGTTTACCAGGAAGTTCATGCAGGATACAAACAAGGATGACCACTCCATTTTATAGCAGGGTGGACAGTGAAATGTAGTTATGGTATAGTAGAGCTGCAAATAGGTAGTCATGGAACACTGATATTTATCATCCTTGCTATTTTTATTTTTGACTTGGAATACAGCAGAATGTTTCTGATTTACATGTTTCTCAAAGTATACCTCTAAATACTTCAGTCAGACACTTCCACACTGAGAACTGCATTTATACCACTTTTCTAGGGTTAGATTTTTTGTATGTTTCCTGTCAGGTTTAGTCCCCCCAAGCAGGACCTTTTATCATGACCAAGACATACCTTATGGATCCACTCATATTCTCCAAATTTTGAATCAAAGGTTCCTTTTTGAAGTGACCTCAGCTTTAATGTAAAACGTGGCCCCAGTTCTTGAATTCCCACTTTCTTTTCACTCTTGAAGATGTATCTTGGGAAAGAAAAGAATTAAAATTAGGAATTAAGTTACAAGAGTATTCTCTCTCACTTGTAAATGAGTTTTGTGGAAAACATCACCTGTGGAATCTGAAAAAGATGTAGTCTCTCTGGTTGTGAAATGTAGCTACTTGTCTTCCAATGAACTGAGGATCATGTGGGAAGAGAGCAGCAAACATGCGGCCAATGGAATGGCCGAGGCGCGTTGTGAAATTGTTCAGGATCACTTCAGGGACGTGTTCTGTGGGCTCCTTCCCTTTTCGCTGAAATCAAAGTGAAAATGCAAAGAACAGAGTGAATGCAAAAGGGTTTTAAAGTATTATCAGAGAAGTGTTTGAAATAGGAAGAGAGGGCCAATAACATGCCCCAATTTTTCAAACACAACTTCAGTTCTTAAACAAGTAAAGGAGCAGCTGGTAACATAAGGATCTTTGGTTCAACAATATAAATTAAATGAAAAAAACACAATTTTGCATTTCTCTCTCCTGTACCAATCCTTACTCTGGGCAGAGCCTGTTACAGCAGATAATGCACTCTACCTATCACAGGAGTATTCCCTCTGTACTCACACCAACTAAGGGTATATGGGACTGAGAGTACATGGGCTTCTTTAATAAAAACTTTAATAAACAGAAAATACCTCCATCAAAGAAGAAAACACACTTTACTGTAAATTCCTTAGGGCTACGTAAGCAGGGCTAAGTAAGCAAAACTACAGAGGAGGTAACAGGGCTATAAGAATAAGAACTATGTTTTATGTAAGACTAACTACCTCTAATGAAACTTTTTATACTGCTGATTTTATATACCCTATTGTGTGTATGCTAGACATAGGGTATCTCCTGTTGATAAAGTTATCATCTGCTATTTAATGAAATTTTAAAAATACTTGTCAGACTTACATTATAAAATACTTGGCAATTAAAGAAATTCAGCAAATAAGCTTGAAAATGGAAATATGCTGCTTATGAAGTACACACTAGTCCTTAGCCTCCTGTTAGCTTACCAAAAAAACAGCTTTACAAGATCAGCTTAATTATATCAAAATGCAGTTTTGACAGTTGAAGTAGACTGGATGTATTTATCATTAACCAACTGATGACCTATTTTTCTATTTTTTTTTTGAGTCTCACCTTTATTTCTTTACGCAAACGCACACTACTCATTCTAAAATGAGCAGTTGGACCATCAGGCAGATGACTTAAAACAAGACCATCTGTGCACCAAGTTAAAAAAAAAAGGCTGGTAAAACTGAACATGTAATTTACAGAAGAACATTCTTTGGAAAATGCAGTATTACATTAGATTTAGATCCATAATCTATGCCCAAGGTTTTGTTAAATTTTCAGATGTACATTCCCAAACTAGTTAACTGGCCTTCTCAAGTATGTCCATTACATTTTGTTTCAATTGCTAACAAGAGTTATCCTCTATTGCTTTCTCCCTTACAAATTAGTAATGTTTTATCTTGTCAGAAGAATAAAATGAATCTTCCGAGTCAGAAAAATCTGTTAATTAATCAAACTGTTAAATTTACTGAAATAGTAACAGTGTTTATCCGTGCATTACAAACAAAAAAGTACCAACTATCTACATACTCCCAGTTCCATTAGCCATCAGACACTCAAGTTGGCACAGTGATTTTTAGCTCTGTAATTTGCACTGTGAAGAGAAAAAAACCAGAATAAAGTAGATCTCTGATGCACACTACAGAATTGTTTTCTTTCCCTGATAAATACACAAAAGGATACTTGGTATTTTGCGATCTTCATTAATGACAATTAAATCCGTGAAGTCCCTCGCAATGCACTGTGGAATGATTCTTTTCAAAGCCAGTCCTCTTCGATAGTAGACATGCGAGTTGGGTATAACAGTAGCCAGCTGCTCACAGAACCTCACTGTTCTCTGCAAAACATGGGAGTTAAATTGCAATGTGCAGAATTCAGCGATGAATTCAGTTATCAGGAGAACAGGGACTTGGTCATTCCAACTACACTCCCTGAGCATCTCTATAAAGATTTGAAGATAATAAATTACTTTGTTCAGTTAATGCAAAAACATTGATTTGCAGTAAAGACTTCAGCACACCAGAGATATATTTTTAAGGACTTTTTTCCCCATCCCTCCATCACAGAAAAGCAGAAAAATGCAAAAAGCATTTTCTCCATACTCATTATTTATTAAGGCCAATGGTTTACAAAAAGTTCACAGCATCTCAAACTACAATGTAACTATTTCTTCAGGAACTTATGTCTGAGTTTTCAGATAAACTGTCTGAGGTGTATTTTTTCTTATTTTCAAAGCAATTTCTTTTATGCCAGTAATCTCTCCAATCAGGCAATGCAAGAACACATGCACAAGGTTGTTTTATTTGTTATGGAAGAAACAAACAATGCTAGAGAGACCAGCAGATTACATACACATACAAGGTTATAGCTGGGCACTAATTAAAATGACAGAATGAATCCATGCAAATGCTATTATTTGCAGTTTTAATGTACCAATCATAGTACATTAAATCAAACCCTGGTATCCTATAATCAGTTGGTTGCTCAGAACTTTCCAAGTAAAACATACGTACCCCACGAGGTCGGTCTGATGTTGTAATAAGAATTTTGGGAACTGTCTGTCTATTGAAGTATGGTGCAAATTCATCAGTTGCTTCATCAAAAGCAACCTGGAAACAGAAGTCTTGTTAAATCCACTATGTATGAAATAACTGAAGAACAATTGTTCGATCTGATCTAAATTTCAATTCACAAGATCTATTCTGTAATTAATCATCCGAAGGTGTGTGGTTTTTACATTTTTAAGAATATAATGTGATGAACATGGGCAGCTTTTTGCATCAGTAATGCAAAACGCAATTAAATAAAATAGATAATGAAAGAATGACATCACCTCTTAGTAAACCCATCATGTGTAAAAAATAATTCATTAGCAGATTAACAGGAAAGTGCTGCATGTTTGGTTTCATCAATCAGTTTATGTCCCTTCTTAAAAAAAAAATGGTCAACTTAACAGCACATGCAGAAATTAAAGCCGTTACCTCTTCATCATTGGGATCTACAGTGGTTTCATCATACACTCGCTGATTTTCAATAGTCTTTGGTATGGCTTTTGGAGGTGCCTAAAATACACAGTTTATTAACATAACACATTCATGTAATTTTTAAAAGCATTGCAGACACCACATTTATACTACCACAGTATTGGGTATATTTCTATTCAGAATTGGACGTAGTATTTCTTTGATGCCACTTTAAAAGAAGAAGTTACATCACCTTGATTAAAAATATGCACAGGTATTGGGACACCAGAGAGCATCAGATGGACAGAAGCACCACTAGAACAGTGTCACTTCACAAAACAAAAGTAGAGTGGAACTTTCTATCCACTTTGATTTCTTCCATGGAAGAAAAGGATTCTGCTTTCAACAGGAACACTTTTTAACCTTCATATCTACAATTTAATGACTAACAGCCTTTCATGTTTACCCTGTTAACTTACACTACTCTTGTGAGACTATTGTAATACAGGAACTCACATCTGACTGTCTTCAGTCAGTTCAGAAAAGGAAGCAAAAGTTTTGTTCACGACTAGGCTTGGAATTAAGCAGGTAATTGGTCTGGGCACGGTCTGATCAGATTTGATTGTTTTAATTTATACAGAAATTACTATCAGAGTATAATTCCTAAAAATATCAACACAAATACCATAGCAATCACATCAGAGACAACTTTTCAGGAGTGTCCTGCTTTTAAGTCATTAGTTTACAACTCACCCTGCATGTTTGCAGCATCATTTAACACAGGAGCAACAATGTTACTGAAATCAGCTGTTTGATACCTCTGCTAGACAACAGTGCCTCTGAAGGCTACCACAGCCAGCGAGCACAGAGCGCATACAATCATGAATGGTTTGGCTGGAAGGGACCTTTAAAGGCCATCTAACCCTTACTTTGTCTCCGAGGGCCTCTCGCTCCTTCTTCCGCTTCTTCTTGAGGGCCAGCTTCTCCTGCGGGCAGAGGGACAGCGCTCCGTTAGCCAGGCACGCCAGACCCGGGCCTCCCCCGCCCCGCTGCAACAGCCCGCCCCACCTTCCTCTGCTGCTGCTTCCAGCGAAGGAACATGAAGTGCCGCCGCTGCTTGTTCTTGATCTCGGACGCGCTGAAGGTGGGCGGGAAGAGCCCCCGCTGCGGGGCGGGCGGGTCGGTGCCATCGCCGGGCGCGGGGCCGCTGCCATCGCCCGCCATGGCGCTGCTGCCGCGGGCGGGGCCGACCCCTCACCCTTGGCCTCTGCCCCGCCGGGCGGCGCTGCGCATGCGCGGGGAGCGGGGCTGGCGCGGCGGGACGGGCGGGCTGAGGGTGGCTGCGGTCAGCGGGGTGCGGAGCGCGGGGTGGCTGCTCGCAGAGCCACGGAATGCGCTGAGATAGACGGGACCCACAAGAGTCATCCAGCCCAGCTCCTGACCCTGCACAGGACACCCAGGAGTCACACCATGTGCCTGAGAGCATTGTCCAAACACTTCTTGAACCCTGTCAAGCCGGTGCTGTGACCACTGCCCTGGGGAGCTGTTCCGGTGCCCGGCCACCCTGTGGGTGAAGAAGCTTTTCCTGACACGCAGCCTAAACCTCCCCTGACTCTTGAGGCCATTCCCTGGGGTCCTGTCACTGTCACCAGAGAGCAGAGATCAGTACCTGCCTCCCCTTTTCCCCTCCCCAGGAAGCTGTAACTGCAGTGAGGTCTCCCCTCAGTCTCCTCCAGGCTGAACAGACCCAGTGCCCTCAGCCGTCCCTCACACAGCTTCTCATCAAGGCCCTTCACCACCTTTGTTGCCCTCCTTTGGATACTCGCTAATAGTTAAATGTCTTTCTTACACTGTGGTGCCCCAAACTGCACAGAATACCCGAGGTGAGCACAACCACCTCTCGACCCACGGCATGCCCGGGCTCATTGCTCAGCAGACAGGGAACCTGGAGAAAAGATCAATGCATTTCATAGGGATTATTGCTGCAGTGTAATTAATAATCCGGGTTAGCCGTCAAAGTGGAAAGCTCTGAGCAAACATGACACACTGATGGGTTTACATTAATGCGGGGAACACCATGGCCCAGCAGTGCCTGCCCATGTGCACACTTTCACACCCAGACTTTTCCTCACAGTGACTTGTGGGGAGCATCTGCTTATTAGGAGCCATAGGGGTTTTGATGGTAATGTTCCCAAAAGTTATTTTTATTCCATTAAAATCTGTTAAAACTTGATGATAAAATGAAATAAGAACGCCTACAACAAATTAGATATTCAATTTACATGAAAACAGAAACGAGGTTTTCTATTCCTGAGCTGCTTTTCCTGCTTTGAGGTGCGCAAATGTTTCTGCACAGCAAAGACTACACGCTGTTTTATAAAAATTGAGTACTCAGGGATTTTGGGTGACCTGGTCTAAACTGGAGGCATTTTTAATCTCAGACTGCAAAATTCTGGCCTTCAATGGGACTGATTAGTTCCATTTATCCCAAACATTTTTTTTCAAAGCTTGATGTCTACTAATTTTATATACAAATACTATTTGTCCTTACTATGTTTCTCTTACTAGAAAAGGGAAAAAGAAATCTGTTAACATACAAAGATAATGAAAAAATATCTAGAAATAACCAGAACTAGATGGCGTTTTAAACCTTGTTCTGTCCTATAAACAAATTTTGTTCTACAACTCGCTTCACTGAGATTACTTCTGCTTAACACGGATGTAAATGAAAGATCAAAGGCCTCATTACGCACAATCCCACATATTTCTGGCCTCACTCCTATTTTTGTCAAGAGAAAATATTTCAGCCATCCTTATTGCCTTAAGGATAAGTAGTTTCCATGGTAATTGAGGTTTGGAGGATTTTGTTGAGAATATGTTAACCAAGGACTCGCTGTAACTTTATCTTTCTAGCTGACGTAGATGTCAGAGATTGCAAGGTTATTTCTCAAAGTCATTAGCAGAGATTTCCATCTCTGCTATTAGCAGAGCATACAGGGAATTCTGTGTCATTTGTAGTTCCAATTTGCAATGCTGTTTTTGTTGGGATCACTGAGTGCTTACGTGTGGAAAAAACACATTATCTTTCTCCCTCCCAGCAAGAGGGATGACAACCTCCTAAAATTATTCAAATACCTTTCTTCCAAGGACTCACAGGAACAAAATAATGATACACAGTAATAGAAGAACTTCCTAGGGCAGGGGAGGGGCAACAAAAAGACACCAGAAACACGTTGTGGATTGTACCTTGTCAGAGACCACTGACAAGGTACAATTATAACTTCAAGAGAAGGCCCAGCTAGTAAATGCATGCCTTGTATTACTTTAGTTTTTTTCATAGAAATTTCAAGATCTTTTTCTTATTTTAGCTATGAACTATATTCCATGCAAATAACATTCTAACCAGGATACTCTTATTTTACAACTTAAGTAGCACTGTCAAGAAACCTTCTTTTGGAAGAAACTGCTCGGTTAAAAACAAAACAACTGAAAAAAACCCCAAGCCCCAACGTCCCCCCACCCCAAAACCCCAAGTTCTCCAAGTTCTGTGGTGAATAGTGATGAATGAAGACATTCATTCCATGTCAGCACTTAGCAATTTTGGAGGAAAACTTTTATAAAATACCACTGACTCAGCTCAGTAGTGAAGAATCATTTTGAGTTGTATCAATAGAGCACTGTTATGGACTTTTCTGTTCTGTCATTTCAAACAACTGAGAAAATATTTTGTGATTAAGTTAAAAGGACAAAAATCCACCTGGGGAAAGGAAATGAAGTAAGAAAATATAGAAAGAGGTGAGGAAAGAGGATAAGGTACCTCTGGATTCACTAATTTATCAGAGAAATGTTCAGAGAGTGTGGGGTTTTCTTGTTTTNAGCTGCAGTGCCTGCCTTTTTTATTTTTGGGTTTTTTTGTTTTTTTTTTTTTGTTGTGTTTTTTTGTTTTTTTTTTTTTTTGGTTGGTTGATTTGGTTTTTGTTTCTTTGTTTTTTCTTTGTAATAACCAGCATTTTGCTATTTTCCTGTTTTGTTTTGTTTTCTTAAGATTTGATTACCTGAAAGTCAAGAGGACATACTGCTTGTCTTCAACATTCCTTACACTGAACTAAATGCCCCAGAAACTGCAATGCTCCAAACCAAACAAACCATTTCTATGTCAGAAGAGAGCTAGACCCCATAGATTCATTCTTTCTTTCTTCCTTTCTTCCTACAGAGTGCTGCTTTTCACTTGAAAAATAAAACAAAACGCTGTTTCATATGTTTTTAATGGACTCATTTTGACTGTAGTTACATTGCCTTGTAACATGGCAAAGCAATTCCCCTCTGAATCAGTGGCCCAGAATTCCTTGTGGTTGTTGTTAAAACAGATAACCATGAATTGGTAATAGTAATTTGAAGATCACAGGATTCTGAGCACAATTTGCAATGTCTCTGGTCTAAGGATTCTTAGTATGTTAGCAGAGTAGAGCACAAGGGAGGGGTGACTGATTTTTCTCTAGGACAAAATTCCCCATATTACACAGCTGGAATCAGTATTGTCATGAATCTAAAACTGGGGAGGAGAGGGCAAATACAAGGAACACGAGATCACAATAAAACAGTAAGAAGTGAGTGGCTCAAGGTTCTGTCAAGGGTTAGGTTCGTTGAGGTGCACACTTTGGGCCCTCAAAGCCTTCAGCAGGATCCTTTGGCCCTCTGAACACTCTGGTGGTGGTGAAGAGTGGGAGCAGGGGCTGGAGCAGGAGCAGGAGCGGGGCCTGGCAGTGTGGCTGCTGCAGCAGGAGCACTCGTGCAGCTGCCTGGGGCTGACTGGCAGCAGCAGAGTCCTGAACTAAGGCGAGTGCACTCTTCTTATTCTTGCATTCAAAGCTGGTTCTCCTTCCCTTCGTGGTGCTGTGTAGATAAGGAAGTGGTACCCCAAAGGTCTGGTTTTGTTATGCCTGTAAGGACCTCAGCCTTGAGACTGCCGAGCAGTTGTACAGCTTTGATCATGTCTGAACCCTGACCAGGTCCCTCATGCTCCTGCTCACAGTTTCTCTCTGGTAGGTGTTCCCAGGGGCTGCCTAACAGCACGGACTGTGGAGTAAAGTTAGTGATAGTGGCTTTGCTGAACTGGTAGTTGAAAAGTTAAAGAAGGATACCGGATACAGGACTTTCCAGCCGCTGGAGATTATCATCTTACCTTTCAATGGAGCAGTGAAACCACAGGCCTGCAGGTTTTTCTGAGGTGAGAACTGTCTTCATTCTTCCAGCTGAAGCTATTGCTGTGTGTTGATTAAGATCCAGAAAATGATGAACCAAATAGCTAGGCTGGGGCACTCTACTCCCGAAAGGAAGATTCAACTCCTGGCTAGGCCTCAGTATTCTCCCTGTAGTTTACTTTAAAAAGTTACACAGCAAAAAACAAGTTATCAAGAATGGATTGTAACCAGCTTCAGTTTCTCTGTGTGTGCTTTCATCTCTGGGCTGAAGAGTCTGGTTCCTTCTGCACTCCTGGCCTGATGCTCTGTTGGGCTTTTTGCTCAGTGAAGAATGGACCATGTGGTCTCACCAGGGTGGAATAGTCAGAGTGGTGGGAGATGCTCCATGTGGCAGGAGAATCTCTTTGAGCCCACCTCCCTTCAGCTGAGGAAAGAGTTGGGCATGGGCCCACCACAATATGCTGTCCTATGAAAGATGGACATCCATACCATCATTTTCTGAGAGAAAGCCTGCAATTGTGTTTTGTAGAGAGCCTAAGCCTGTGGTGCTTGGTAGGTATTATTGTACCAAGCCATCTGGGGCCTCTGCTGTAGAACAGTCTCTTGTTTACCCAGCTAGGCATAAGCACAAAATAAATGCTAAACAGCTTAGCTCTTTCCACACTGTCACCAGACTTGGGCATACCCAGAGCTGTTTCTCCAGGGGTGCATTTTGTAGGGGAACAACATAAAATTACAAGGTGCCTATGCAGGAACAGCGTGGCTAGTTTTTCAGGATCTGTTTGAGACTTACAGGCTTGCATTCCTTAGTGGATCTTGTTTACAGTCTTTTAATTTCAGTGTTTTCAGTCACCCAGGGCAATCTCTCTAATGGATAAAATGGGTTTCATGCACAATAAAGTTGGGTATTATTTAACATTTCAGAATGAACTCTAGATCTTACAATATGGTCTCAATGCCTGTCCTCATCCCATCATTTTTCACCTGTTTGACTGTAAGGATACCGTGGAAATCCATGCAAAAGGCCTCCCTAAAGTCAAGGTAAATAGCAAGCACTGCTCTTCCTCCTCTGCTGAGCCAGTCTTCCCATCAAGGATTTGCCCTTGGTAAAGCCAATTTGCACCATCTGTTCTCAGTCACCTTTGTGTCCCTCAAGTGCTAGGAAATGTGTATTTCAGCAGTATTTGCTCCAGTCACCCTGGGGGCAGAGGTGAGGCTGACAGACCTGTAGCTCCCCAGCTCTCCCCTCCTGCTCTTCTTGAAGCTCATGGTGTAACCTTCTTGCTGTAACACTGTGCAAAGAGCACTGATATGTTCAAATGGTCTGTGTCAAACGTCTCAGAACGTGTGTGGGGGTGTATGTGTATGTGAGAAGGAAAAAGAAGAAAAGCTTTTGGAAGCCTGACTGAGTGAGATTTAAATAATCTAAGGAAGAATTAAGCAAAGGGATGGAATTTATAAAGAAAGCATTCTATGTGATATTCTTGCAAAAAACCCTTGCAAATTATTTAAAAATTATGGAAATTCCATAGTCTGCTGCATATGAGTGTCCAGTTTTCAACTCATTAGAGTTTAAATAAATGACTTTACAGTTGCTTTATATATGGATGTCAACACAGTAGTAAACATGTAGTTATAACCAACATTATAATAATTTCTTCCCACAGGACTTATCAAGATGGCATAGCTGGCCATTATCTTAATCTGGGCAGATCGGCCTGTCTAGTACTGGTGTTTGATTTACTGCAAGTGTGTCAGCACTTCTGGTTAGTTAGTACACTATAACTACTAGATAATGCATTAATTGTATATTAGCTGACAAAAAATAATAAGATAATGGATGTTGCTAGAGTTTCAAGTGTCTAGTGTAGAAAACTGGAATACTTCCCCAAACTGAAATTCTGTGGACATTAAAGTTGTATTTTGACACATTTAGACTCTTTGACAAGTTTATCCAATAGTTACCCATGGCAAAGTACTGAAGAAATATCTACTGTTTCCCACTTGTTTTCTTGCTGAATTCATTGTGCTGCTTCTGGACATCCCTACCCTTTTCTAAAGAATTATCCTGTAAAAGGGAAGATAGTCAATGGCAACATTTCATCAACCTGTGGGTATGTAGAAAAACTTGTGTTTCTTGGGAGGTGGGGTTCTCTTTGTAGAAAGTGATGCTTGTATCTTTCTGCTGGTGCAATTACACATAGCTTGGGCTGCCTTAATAAAACACTCCCTCATGTACGGAAAATGAAAGAGTTTATCTAAGATTAGAGTATGACTCATTTCTAGGCAGTTCTTTTCCAGAATATGCTACCTTGTGTTTTCATTTTATTTATTAAATTAAATTTATTTATTAAATTCCTGTTCTTTTATATTAAGGCATATTTGTGCAGTAGTGGAGTAATTTTGCTGAAATAAATAGAACTTGGTGTAGCCAATAATTTCCCTTCTTCTTCCACATGCAGGTTGCCCACAGATGGAGAAGAATTTTCTCCTTGTTCGAAATTATAGCAACACAGTTTGTGGGTACTACTACAGAAATGAGGAAATTATTTTGTTACTAAGTAAAAGGTGTTAAGTGAAACTGTTGTTCCTCTTGAAGACTGCTCTCAACTCCATGGTATCAACACATATTTAACGAGAATAAGCAAAATATATTGCTTAAATATTCCTCTATTTTAATACACTTCAGCGTCTGGCTATATTACACTTAGCTCTTACTACATACTTTACATTTTAAATTGAGAAAAATAGTCAGGATCATTTTTTACTTGGCATTCTTAATAAGTGAGAAGTATTTATAAATAGCTAGTGGCATATATAGTTATTTTACAAATTTGTAAGATAATACTTGTGTAAGAAACAGAAGTTGTAAAATGATACATGATTAATTAGTCCACAGTGCTCCCAGAATTTTTAATAAGGTGAGCTGACTTGAATAATGTGCATTTTAGTATAGTTAAGTGCAGGATAATATTACTAGGAAAGAAAAATATAATTTCGTTATCTGAGGGAAGGCTGCATCATGAAAAGTAGTGATACAGAAATGCAATTAAGAGCACACAGAAATGCCATCCTTATGAATAAATGTGAGGAGCACTGTAACAATAGGGATTTTGTTGGTGGAACAGTAGGTCTTGCCCTGATACTGAGGCAAAACCTGAGAAACCGGTTAAGCAGAGCTATGTGGGATCTAGAAACCCTTTTTACAGAAGAGACTTAAAAAGCTTAATCTCTTTAGCCTTTCAATGAATCAGGGAAGCACTAACTCACATGGAATTACATGAATAAAGAGAATAACTACAGAAATCTTCAGTTTAGCAGACAAATACTTTAAAAGATGTAATGTTTGAAAACTGAGTCAAGAGACGTTTTTTGATTAAAAAACAAAATCAAAACAAACAGAAAACCCCTTAGATTAACTTAGCCCTAGGGAAAAAATTGATTGATAGACCTGTGAACTATTCTTTTTCACATGAAATCTTTAAACCAAGATGGTGGATTTTTTTTCCAGAGGATATATCCCTTAATCTAATTGTCACCTGTACCATGCAAAATGTCAGGCTGGAGACTTGTGGTGCTTTCTTCTGGCCCGAAAACCTATGATGCTATGAACCCTCAAAATGAAGTAAAAAACCCCCTTTCAAATGTTTTATAAGAATTTTAGAATATCTTCCATAATATTCATATGATATGGGGTTAGACACTTCAATGAGTGGACTTTTAAAATAATTTAACAGGCTACATTTTAGCTACATTACAGCTGGGTTTTTTTCCCTGCTTGTATTGCTATATTTTGATGAATAGTCATTAGAATTGTAGTGTCTCTTTTATTTAGGCTACCAAGCCCCTTTCCCCAATAAGATTTTCTTTCGTTATTGTTTTATCAGATATTTTAAGATTGATATTTCAATGCTGGGTGTTCACCTCAGGATAACTTTCTGGAAAGCATATTCTGTATTTGGCAGTGATCATAACATCAAAAGCAAAATTACTGAAGCTAATAAAAACAAATGCTAGTGCAAGAAGTAGTTCCAAAATGTTAGACAGACTGCTGGGATAATATGAAGATTTACAATATTTCTTTCTCTTTTATGTTAAAAACTCTTAGTAACTGTATTTTTTTCTTATGCGTTGATAAAATACGAGCATGCTTTTGGACACTTAAAAGTGCTAATCACAAAATAACAATAATAACAAGCAATGTAAGAGATTTGTCTTGTAGCATATAATCCCAGTGTCCGATAAACTCTTCTTTTCCAGCATGCATATGTAGCTCTTATTACTGAAACTCAAGCTGCACATAATTACTGGTAACAGAAAAACACTGGCGTTTACCTCCCACACACAGAGCCACACCTTGCCCTCCAGGAAATCCAGAGAGCTTCCTAAGAATTATTTCTAGCTGTGGCCTAGATTTCAGCCTCTCTTGTATCATTTTACAGTGGAAGCTTGTCAGAGCAAATCCTGTCTGGTGCACAGGGTTCGATTGAACAAAGAAATGAAACTCATAGTGAAATCTGGTCTTACATTGCACCTTTTATCACAAGATCTCTTCTGCTTGGTCTGCTTGGTTCAACAAGTTTGATGCTTTACCCAACACAGATTGATGCTGGAAACAATCTCTGTTCTCAGCAGAAGGAGTCAGAGCACAGAATCAGAAAGCATATTTCAGAAAAATACTCTACAAACTGACAAGGAAGAATTAGGTAAAACAATATTTCCTTTGTCTGTATTTCCAAATTGATCATATTTTTCTTCTGTTCCCTGGTTTTTTATTTCACCAGGTGACATTTAGATACATCTGGAAAGAAATGACAGCATTCAGTCTGATACCAGGATTGTATCCATCAGCTGACATTGCATCTGGCCATTGCCTCTGTCATTCAGCCTCATGTGGAAAGGTGCAGTACTGTAGTGTCAGTATGGGATTCAGGAGATCTGTCCTGTCCTCAGTCTCCTTCTACACAAATACTTTGTGGTTACCTCTGATACATCCCTTTGTACCTCACTCTTCTACAAAATTAGTGTGAAAGCATTTTTGCCTTATATGAATAAAGAAGCAGAATATATATTCTAGAAAGAACAAGAGCCCAGCAAATCTCACAGGGAATCCTCTGCTGGGAAGCAAAGTCACTGAAAAGGAATTGGAGACTATCGGATCACAATTGATTTCTGACATGGTGATCAGAATAGGGAAAGTAACTCTTGATTGCCCAAGCAAGTAAATATTGAGAAAGGATAAGGAGGTTTACACTTCATCTGTATCTGGCACCGATGCCAGGAAAGGTGGAATGCTGTTTGGGATCTGAGTCCTTAATTCAAAAAGAGTGATGAAAAATTAGAAGGATTTAATAGAATGGAGATGAGACATTATTAAAGGATACTTTCCTTCTAATATGGGGCTCAAGGAGTTCCACCTGTTTAGCTTCTCAAAGAGAAAGTTAATGGGCCCTTTAGGTACAATTCTATGGTGTAAATATTCATTTAAAAATCCATGCCTTAGCTCTGGCCAACAAAGATCCAAAGATCTGCAATCTTAATTTATAGTTACCTATAATCAACCATTGAGAGGGTTACCAAGAACTATGCTAAATTTTCACTTGATATTTATATCAAGATACATGTGTCCCCCTTAAAATGATACAATCTAGTTCAGACAGGGATGAGTTCAGGAAAAGCTGCTCTCCATTATGCCAGAAGTCAGACTAGAAGACCACACAGGTCACACCAGGCTTTCTAATCTCTAAATTAGTTAGTTTATATAAATTCAGTTTAATTGAGTCTGTGTTTTTCAATAAACAGTATTTTTAATGTTTCATGTTTGAGTGCAGCCTCACCTAATCTCAGCTGTTTCTTACTGTTTATGTGTGGTGGGACTTTGTCATCCTACCAGCACCTCCACCTTCATCCTGAAGTGTTGCATTATTAGCTTGTTACACAATCTGCAGGGTTGATATTGTTGATATTGTGCCAGCCACAAAATCATTGAGAGATGGAGTGATGGCATTGCTGGAGATCCCAACAAAACTGCTCTAGATCCTGCACACAAGTTATTTATCAAGACCAAATTCTGTTGTACCTTTTATAAAGCTTAAGTAGAATATACTGTTCAGATGATCGTATTCTCTTTACAGGTCTTTGTTGAGGATTTTTAGCATGTCATTCCAGATTTTTTTTTTTTTTTTTTTTTTTACGACTAAATGTATTTCCAGGATTTTAACCAGATTGAGGCTGATATTTTAAAAAAGTTTTGTTCTCACTTGTTCTTTCAGCTGTATTTTGCTTGGTAGTCCTGGGAACAGCCTGTCACCCTGACAAGTATTAACCTCATCCACTGGACATGCTGCTGTTTCTCTGGGCACCCCTCCAGCTTTGCATGGAGAGCAGCCTGTCCTTAGCACCTTCTCATCAGGAAGCAGTCCATCCTTTGGGGGACACTATGACTTCCTTTCTTTTGGGCTCAAGATCTCTCATTCCTTCAAGCCTGTCAGCGGAAATTAAAAGAAGAACCTCTGCTGTTTCAGGTGAGATGTCAGTGCAGTGCCCTCACCTACTGGCTGAGTTTCTAGGTGTTATTCTGCCTTAGGAAGAGGCAGGCACTCCACAGCTCTGCAGTTCAAAACTCTTTGAAAAGTGCTGTCCCCTTCCTGTTTGCATTCATAAATTGTTTCCATTTTTCTCATTTCAAAAAGCAAGCTGCAGCAGATAACCCTCTTCACTCTTTTTTGTTATGCCATGTTGTGGTGCCAGTTAAGCTCCTGTTAGCTTCCTGAACCCTCTGGCCTTTAAGTACTTCTTACTTTTCCAAGAATTTTTAACAGCCACTACCTAAAATGTCAGTGCTACTGGATGTTCCAGTGTAGTCTCAAACCAAGCTTCCACCTGCTGTGATTTGGAAAAGATACTGCATATGTCCATTACATATCCTCCACTAGCACAGGACTCTTGTGCAGAAACCAAACTATATACTGCAGGTCAAAAGCATTTCACCAGGTTTTGAGAAAACCTTTGTAACTGAGCCTAGGTAAAGGCTTAGCATGAAGCCAGGATAATCTTGTGAGTAATAATAAATTAAACTCAGAAAAGATTTTTAGGAGCAGAATTGTGTACCCACAGAAGGAAGGAAATGAATGGTTTGAGTCTGTTAATATTAAACACTCTTTATCCCTTCACACACAGGCATACATCTTATCTGTACCATTCCTACATATCCTAGATCAAATGTGAGAGCCATCATATTCCACGAAGCGAAACATTTTTGAATGCTTTATTTCACAATACCAGAGCTCTGCAGGTATAAGTTTCTCTTTATATATGGTGTGTTCATACACCCATGTACAAGACTTACTGGACACCTTTTCAGTATTAGGCTCTCTGGGACAGGGTGCTATTGGAATCTGAAGTACTCCTTTTGGGAATATCCAAATCAGGAAATTCAAAGCACTAACAGATACAAGCCTGTATGAGCAGTGAAAGAAATGGCATGGGTGGTTTTCTTTAAGAACAAAAGCATGTATTCTAATTGAGAATATTGGCTAACTGCCTACGTGTGAAATACTTTAAAGGCTTGTGCCTTTGAATATATTAGGTCCAATTTCCAAGGCTGTTGAGAATTTGCCAACTGCATTAATTTTCAGCTGTAATTATGACAGATTACTGTCAGAAAGGCTGACTTTCATTCTTGAAAGCAAATACTGAGAAGATTCTGAAAAACCCAGACTCACCTTCAGTGTTTCTGATGAACCCTTCTGACAAAGTAATGCTGGTAAGATAATAGCTTTGCTAGAGAGCTTTTGAAAACTGGTCTCTCAAGCCTAGAAAATCTGTGTGAAGAAAGTAATGGTTATCATTCAAACTTGACGCCAGACTCTAATTATTACTTCAAACAACACAACAACAGGATTTTTTTAAATCTCCTTGGTACACTGCAGTAACCACACCTACATCCTTTTAGGGGAAACATATTTCTCTTCTCCTGGATGCTTTGCACAAATATGTATTAATTTGTACAGTGCACTCATAAATTTGTTTAGAGCTTAGCTCTTTTAATTTTTACTCAGTTGATCTTATTGTAATGCTTTATGCAGTACTACATTTAAATTGAACTGGACTCACTTCAAATGCTGTAAGCCCTGGTTAGGAAAGATACGTTGTTTATGGTAGAAGTGGTAAGGGCCACAAAGCTGCTCAGTTTCACTTTGCCTTTACCACACTGGTCTAACTAGGCCAATCAGACCAGTTGGGCTCAACAGCTGAGTGTCACTTGATCCCACAAAGCGCTGGGCTTGTATTCCCAGAGAAGATGGGGACCATGAAATACAGATTAGTTTCTTATCTGAAATACAGTGTTTCACCTTTCCTGCACTATCTGTCTAGCTGACAGTCATTTCAGTTGGACTACCAAGCTAAACATGCAGACTCAAATAGCATTATTATATGATTTGCAAAGCAGCCAAACCACATGCTCCACTCCTCCTTTCTTAGGCTGATTATTTACGTGCTGGTTGTTAACACTGAGGGCACCGAAAACAAGAGGAATTTAGCATTAAAGAAATACTACATTTTATTACAAAAAAGTATTGAAATCCCAAGTTCTCTGTAGCTGCAGGGTCCTGAGCAATGCTCACTCTTTCAAAAAACCCAACTGTATATTTTGACATACAGTATGGTTCTGAAATATTCTTATAGTTTTCCAGGAGAGGCATAGGATCCCTTCAGAAATTTAATGTATGGAAAACATGCATGAACTTGTATTTTGTAGTCATATTTGTGACCTTATTAAAGGTTGTCCATGGAACCCTTTACATCCAGGGATGGAAAATCATTGCTGTATAAAACACAGACAAACATATGTTAAACACAGCTCTTTTAAAGGGGCTTTTCTGAAAGTGCTTGCCATTGCTTTCCTAATATGGCTGCAATGGTGCAGACACCATAGGAAACATATGAAATACAATTTGAAATCAATGGAGAGGCCTTAGGGTACACACTGCCATGGAACATTTTCCTATTGTTCTTTGGAATCGGGTTTATTTGAAAGAGTATGTGTTGTCAGACTTATTTTGGTGACCAGTAAATAATGAAGGACAGAGGGGGACTTTTTCTGACAGAACTAAAACAGGCCTATGAGGAGCAAATAAACTCATCAAGAGTGTAGCAACCTCTCCAGGTTGTACATTATACACATATTTATTCAGTGACTTGATACTGTGTCATATTATACATTCCCAGGAATGGAAGAAGCATAAGGAGTCATCCAAAGAGGAAAGAGAAGAAAACTAATTCTGCTGTTAGTACCGCTGTTCTTTTCATTTCTATTTTGCTGTACGGTGCCAATACCAAAACAAGACCTGCACAGATCCCCAGGAATGAGTCCCCTCATCCAAGTTTTCCCTCATTTCCAGCATTTAGCAGGCCGTGTGCACCTAAAGTATGTTGTTAGTCTTCACAGGAGATCTTAAATCTTCCTAGAGAAGAAACTATTCTTTATATCCACACAACTCATCTTCCTCAGTCTGAACAGCACAAAGCAGGACTGAGGAGATAGAACTTTCATTCTGCCAGGGACAGGCTTTGAAAGAATATCTTAAGCTACTGAGATGTAAAAAAATGTACCTGTAAAGGTGGGGATACCCCTTCTTCCTGATTTGGGCACTGAGAGTATAGCCATGAACAAAAAGAGAGTAGAGGTTCATCTGTGCCCAGTTGCTGTGTAGTGCTGCCTCAGAGAGGCTCTTCTGACAAGGCAGCTGCCCACGCATGAGGCTTCTCTGAGGTCTGTCCTGACACCACCCTGGCAGTGCCAGGGTCAAGGTCATGGGGAGGCCAAGGTCATGCAACTCCTGCTGGGGACATTTTCATCATGTCAGGACCATACTACCACCCTCAAACACAGTTTGTGTCAGAGACTATGGAAGATTTTACCCTTCAGGCTTTATGGGTCATTCCTGTGTCTTTGAAGTTCTGTTCCCACTGAAGATGAAGGCAAATTCCCCCTGATATTAATGGGGTTAGGATATGTCCTTGCCTCTGTTTTTTGCTGTTGTTTCCTTTGTTGCAGTAGACCTATTCCTTTATTAAAGTTTTTGCCTGGGGGAAAAAGAAAAGCCACGTTGCTAAATAAATTATGAAATATTTACATTTGTGAAGCCAACCCCTCATGCCTAGCTCCTCCTCTGATATTAAGATGACACTTTTTATAGAGCTACAGCTTCTATAGTGCCATTATTCCTCTGTGAGATCCAGGACCAGGAGGTGACAAAACAGCCACCATGAGCCAAGTGACAGTAAGTAATACCCAGGAATGATTGCTGATTTTGACTCTGTGCAGCAAGAAACTACTATATTAGATCAGGAGAGCAAAGTAGGATCAGAGATGAAACTGAACATAAAACTGGGGAGGTTTCTAAACAAAGCTTGATTTTTAACCTGAAAATAAAAGGCCATATGTTGTACAAAATACCCATAATAATAATGATCCCAGGAGCAAAGCATTAAAGGCATCAGTTTGCTAATCCCTATGTATGTTCTTTTTACTTTCTTTTATATTTGTATTTACTTCTTTTTGCCTGCAGTACTCTCAGTGCTACAAGAATGAATGCAGCTCACTTTAGTGTCACCAGCTGACATGAAATGATGAAATGACCTGCAGTTATTCTTGTGAATGTTGTGCATCTCTTGTTTTTATTGTATTTGTATATTGGCTTTAAACCTTAATAGTAGCTTCCTTCTTTTAAAAAAATGGTTTAGCATGTTGTTCAAATATGTATGGTTCAAACTGGTTAGCCTAGCTTATGAATTTCTCCCTCCTACTGTTACCTGTTTAATGCATTTGAGTTTACCTTACCCCACCTCTAGTAGGTTTGGAAACGGAGAGGTAATGACTTTCTCAGGTGTTGGTTTGTGCTGTCTTTTTTTACCACCTGGCTAAGTCACTTCATTTTATGCCTTTTGCTTTTTTATCTCTGTGGTGTAGCCTGTGGAGACTGTATCTGTAAAATGGGTAAATTTTGGTTACTATCATAGTAAATGAAACATCCTGTTAATTGGATTTTTGCACAGCTAACTCCAAAAGTTTGGTGTGGACCATGTTCCTTCTGCTCTTCCCTTGCTTCCCCTCTCTTGCTTACCTTCAGTTGTCTTGTTCCCGCTTCTTCCTTTCTCCTGCAAAATCTTTTCGCTCCCATTTCTGTTTCTTCCCATCTTTTGGCAGTTTGGAGAGCAGCTGGGAATACAACTGCACTTATTGTCCCTATTTGCTGTGCAGTGTTTCTTTCTTTGCGAAATGTTCCATGCAAAATTGTCAGTTCCTTCATTCTCACCTTGACTGTCCTGAAAAAAATATTTGTAATTAGAAAGCAAGAGATTAAAATATGGGATTTTCCTTGCACAGTGCCTAGGATTTTCAAGGTCAAAAATGGAGCAGCTTTCAGAGCAGGGAAATGGTACTTAAGTGGAGGACAGTGGTGCTTACCATGTTTATACCAGTGCAAAAATACATTTTTAAACTGCTCTATAGCAAGAGAAATATTGATATTTGGCTGACAGAATGTTAGCCCAAAAAAGAACCCTGAAAAAAGGCAGACACAAAAGTGCCCTGGAGCTAAATACTCTCACTCTTTAGAAAGTCAGAAGTAAGCAACACAAAGAAAACACTCAGTGACACAGCTTTTAGTGAGATTGTGGCAGGTTTTGGAATGTAATGGAGAAACCGTGCAGTGCTCTAATGTGATATCCTTCATTTGCGGGCATTAATACATGTGAAGACAGATTTTTGGGTTACTGTATTATGATGCACAACTCTGTGGCTAATTTACATGCAACATTTCTATGATTAATAAATGAGGCAATGCTGGTACTCCTGTACTACAGTGAGCCACTTGTAGCAATTGCCAGCACTCCAGCATGAAATATTAAATACTATGCTCCTGTAAGCTTTGAATATTTGAACATTGGTTTGCAGTTCCCAGGCTGCAAAGTGATCAAAGGAGGGGAAGAATGTTCCTTACTTTTATCCCTCTTACAGGAGAACCAGAAGAGTCAGCAGATACCTTGTGTAGAAATGTCAAGCAAAAGCAAATGAAAAAAAAATCAAATCAAAAGGACTTACTAAAATAACTTGAGTAAACGTGTAACGCAGCTATTTATCAAAAACAAGATATATTTTTCAAGTCCTAATGTTTTGTAGTTAACAGTTTTGGTAAAATGAACTTAACATATAAGCATAGGATAGCATACTCTCAATACTGGGATAAAGTATTTAAAGACCATAAAAATGAGCATACAGTGGGTCTACATTAAAAAATTATTTTATGCTGTGTGAATCCAAGATCTAAAAGTGCTACAACTGATTGCTTGGTTCAAACACAACTTCTTTTACTGCATTCATGCCAAATTTGTGAGAATTATGAGAAAATTCAGAAGATTAGATCTATAATCTGGTATCTCCAGTCTAAATAAAAAAGTGTCAGATATGGCTATGCTGCTCAGGCTATCAGAATATCTAGAATACACCGATATTGCTATCCTAGCTTGGAATTTCAGATCAGGCATTCTGCTTTGTACTATGAAGAATTTTTTCCCTGCTACAAAGGGGTTTTTTTTCACACTTAGCCTAACACAAATGTGTTCATTTCCATTCTCATTTTGTAATTCCTGCCTTTTTAAGACATCTCTTGTGAAATTAAAGAGGTGCATCATATTCTTGCATCACACTCTGAGCACAGTTAGGCTTTAGCTTACCGAGCTTTCAGATGACGCTGCCAGCACCACTCTGCCTCCTGAACATTTTACTGCAGGCATGGGCAGCTTACACGTTCTGAAGCAATTACTGTATTAAGTACCCAGTGATGTATCCTTCCCAGAAACTGAAAATAAAGGTATAAAAGAAATCTGCACAATAATTTATGGGTGTTAACATATGGGTGTAAGTTTCTCTGTGGATAATTATGTGACTATGCTAATAACGCCAAGGATGCTTTGATTTATTAAAAAATTCTCACAATGATGTTATTGAGCATTTCATTAGTCAGAAGTATGCCTGCAGACCCCTGTGACAATACCAAGCACTAGGCTATGTTAATATGCCTTGGAAGAGAAAAGGTTCCCAGCTCACAGAAAATTCGTCCAAAACTTCCTTTGACTTGCTGGCAGGCAGCTGGCATGGAGCCCCAGAGTCCTGAGAAATTCTCCAATACATTGCTCATCACTCCCATCATGAGCGCTCAGAGTATGTTCAGTCATTGTGGAGACACCAGAAGCAATTCCACCACAAAGGCTGCTCTGTGAAGTGGGCTCAGGCTGCCATGCCTCTGCCTGTTTTCCAGTATTGTAATTGCCCAACTGGAATTAAACTTCACTGAGTTTAAATTTTTAATCCTTCAAATTTTTTAAATATCTTTAGCTTTTCTTCAGTGTCTAATCCTTTGACCTCTTGCATTAACTCTGTGTAAAAATGCACTGTTCCAATGCAGCAAACCACTGCCCTACTGACACACAATTACCAGCATTAGGAGAGCATCCTCAGGGAAACAGAGGCTTACAGAAGAATCAGCCGGGTGTTTTAAGTGGTGTCAGGGAAGCAGAGTCCTGACCTTGCTCTGGGGTGGCTGTGGCTGTGGGGAGGCAGGAGATGCCCAGGTGCGGGGGGGCAGGTGGCAGGTTGGATTTGGAGAGGCTGTGTCTGCAGTTCCTGCACCCCACGAGCATGTCAGGCATGCTGGGACCGAGCCTCGGCTTGTGGAAATGATTACAAGGCAATTTATACCAAACAGGCATCCCTACTGCAGTGTTTGTTACAAACCTGGCTGCAGTACAGTCATGTTTAGTGGATTAATAATGTTTGCTTTTGGCCTCTCCTACTCCCTCGGCAAACAATTTTCATGTATAATAAATGTTCTCATTTAGTCAAACTAGAACAGAGCCCAAGGGTCAGAATAGCCAAACCTGCATGCTGAGAAGAGACTCCAGGTTTTCACACAAGAGAGCAGCTTTCTTCCTTCTCCATGCCAGGGTCCAGGGATTGGGCCCTTCTGCAGGGTCAGTTTTGCTGAGCAGGTCTCCCTGAAACTGCAGAGGGGCCATGCCACATGTCCCCTTCTGCAGGAACTGGTCTGTCCAGTCAAAAGGGTCGCAGTGGGCAGCAGAGGCAGCACAGACTCGCTGGGACAGGCAGATATTTCTTGGCTGTTTGGCATCTTAAAATAGAATAGCATATTTTAAATTATAAAAATTTATTAATATATATATATATAATAGGCAAAAAGTAAACATTTCACACAGGGCATGCTGTGAGGGCACGTGAGGTTGAGTAAGGGGCTTATGGTCTTGCATTTGCAAAGAAAGCCTTAAAGTTACAAACCTCTTAAAATTTGATATGGTTTATTTTGTTGATTATTAGTCTCTTTCGGAAAACAAAGAGTATGCCCATGTTTCATAATATGTGTAGCAGAAATACTAGTATATGCAAATACAGAAGTTGCACAACAAAAGCAGAACTGAATTAAAGTTGTTTACTGTCAAAAAAATGAGAGAACCAGATCTGCAGCCTTTTTATTGCTACACCACTGAAATGAGTGTGTGCTGAGGTGCCTGCAGTGCTGTGTGGTACAGCTGTTTCTCTGCATCTTCCCACTGCTCTTTATGCCTCCTCAGTTACAGCTAAAATGGAGGTAACCAGTCTTGGGTATAATGAAAGAGAAATGTTTAAGTAGTCTTGTAAAACTTTATGACAGCTATTAATTGACCAAATAATTAAGAACAGCAATCAGCACTTATTTCAAGTGATGCACTGGTGACTCCTGGCCTGGGGAGCAGGGAGCTGTTGTGACAACCAGTGGGACACAGACTCTGCTACTGCACCCTGTGATCCAAATGCTGTGGCTGAGCATTTGAAAATGCTACAAGAAATACAGGTTGTGCCACAGATCCTGGTGCTCTCTGACACACATGGTGAGCTCGTCAGCACTGTTTCCAGTGGAGGATTTCTTGCCTGCCCTCTACACTGAAGTCATGCTTACACAAAGCTGTGGGCAAGATAAAGAGCTCAGACAGGTAGGTTAGGTTAGTGTCTGCCATGAAAAGATAGGCAAGAGAAATTAATTTTGTCTTGGCTTATCTGAGCGATGCCCTAGCATCCCATGGCGCAGTGTTCCATGCCACTGGCAATTTTCGCTGCCACAAAAGGTGTTGCTTGGCTACAGCCAGCAAAACAGCAAGAAGTAAGTATGTAAAACAATTTGACAGGCATCAGAGAAAGGACATTATCAAACAAATTATTTATTAGAAGTTATTGGGTTATATGCAGAGGAAATAAAAACTTTCTTGCAGGATATCTAAGCAGCAATGCTATTTTCACTGAGCTACGAGACTCGAGCTACGAGCTACCTTCAATCCAGACTGGCTAATTATGAAACCTCTTCCTGTACAGTTTTCTTCATTATGGAGGCCACATACATTAATTCTATCTCTTCAAGAAATATGCACAAATGTTTTCTGAAATTAATTCATTTGACACCTTGGACACTTTGTAGTTTGGCTGATTGTTCGGGGTGAAAAGGGAAGGAAATCTTTGGTAACCTCTTGTGGTTGTGGAGCATTTCTTTGTACCTACTTCCTTTTAAGACACTGTTGTGGAGGATCAGTGGTAAGGACTATGAACACAGCAAAACAGAAATTTCAGTGGGACAGCCAGCCCTTCAGACTGGAGTTTATATTAGCAATTTGGGGGAAAAAAAGAGAATTATATAGAAACATATAAATATGTTTAGGAACAATACAGACACATTTTTGACATTTGAACACAAGAGTGTATCAGGATTTTGCAAATCAGCTTTGTCTTTATAGCAAGACCATGCAAATTTCAGGTCCTAAGCCTAAGACAGGAGGTATTGAAAATTAACAGCCACATCTGTTGTGTAGGTTATTAAATAACATCTTTATTCAGATATATTCTTCTCTTTATGTTTTTTTCTAATTGTCTCAATTTTTCCTTTGGCAGCTATAAAACATTGTAACCAACCACAAATAACTATACAGATAGAAGAGGGAGAATGTAAACAGACCATTTTTGCTCCTTATTTTGCTTATTCATATTTTGGACATGTTTATTTCTTTATAAAGTTGCTGTACATGAATAAAAGCACTAGAAATATTCCCAAGCTATTTGCTACAGATAATTTAAAGATGATTTAAAGTTCATTAATTCTCTAAAAATGAATCATGTAAAAATCAGGCCTTCCTGTCCACAGATCTACTCATCTCCCTGTTTGGATCTAATTTTCTCAGCTCTTTTAGAGATTCAGCCCAAGCTGTGCAGAAATGCTGTGATTTATCTCAACAGTGCCAGAAATCCAGGGTAATTTTGAAGTATTTGGGGGTGCTTATGCCTTTCTACCTTCCCAGTCCTGACAGCCCAGCTCATGAGAGAGGTTTCTGTTGTCCCTGCCATTCCACATCCAGCCCCACTCCCAAGCTGCCCAGGGATGGCTGTGCAGGATGTTCAGAGAGGTGCTTTGGGGCAGCCCTGTGCAGCAGCGTCCCTCCCGTCGCATCCCAGGGGGATGTGAGAGGAGCCGGGGCAGCAGAGCAGGGCCCAGCACACACCCCCTGAGGGCTCCACACACAGGAAAGCAGCTCCTCTTTACCTGCACAGCCCCTGCTCCTACAGCTAACAAGGGGACAGCAGAAAACTGCTGTTTCCATGTCTGGAAACTCACAGGGCTGCTTTCCAGAGTGAAAATACAGTTCAAGGGAGACATTTCCTACACTTTCCATGTAATGAGGCCTGTGCTGGTTGGGAGGAATGGTTTCTTATAGCACTCTGGGAGCAGAAGTGCAGCTTTCATAGTGGATTATCAAATTCCTGAAGGCTCTGTAGATCTGTTCGTTCTGGGTACAGATGAACCCACCACTTCTCCAAGCTTGCTCGGCAGTACGGTTCAAGTCCCCAATACATGTCCACTGATCTTTGTATTGCCTTGAAACAGCCCATTTGGAATGATCATTAATGGAATGAAAGGAGGAGTTCAGTGGCATCCCTATTATGTTTATGTTGTAGACGTGGTAGTCAAGAGAGCAGTTTGAGTAAAGTTTTTCTCCAGAACGCTGCCAGGATTCAGCCAACAAATCAGTCTTCAGCTCCTGAGCCATCCAGGCCACAAAGATATCTGTGGAATAACACAGTGTGTGGGGAATCAGTGTTTCATGTTCCTTCATTTAAGAATAAACTGAAAAGCATAATCTAAATGGTGCTTATTTCTTTGTAATGCATTAAGTCAGCCAGAGGGGATTTTGCCCCCTCTCTCTCTCTTATTTTGACTTTTTCAGAAGCTCATTTCTACTTTTTCACCTTTAGAAAACCTGTTACAAACAATCAGCAGGAAAAAAGGGAAAGGACAAAAAAATTGCAAGTCTTCTTCATAACAAAGAACACCCAGATGATTCAAACCCCATATTTCTTCTTTGTTGTTGAATAACAGAACATACATTTTCTGAAAAATCTAATTGTTGAATACCTTAGGATGGACCAGACAGTTTGCTTTGTGGGGCTGAGAGAGCATTAGGATGGGACAGCACACCTTTCACTCTGTTACATTTATTTCTGAAGCTGAACTTCTATTTTTCCCCTCAGAGAAAATATTAATTTAAAAATAATTTATTAATTCATATTTTAAGAATTAATTAAGAATGTGTTATAGTGAGAGGAACAGGTTCTCTTACCATCAATGAACAAGTGTGACTTTGCAAAGTGGAGAAAGGTTTCCCCATGAGCTGACTGGAGCTTGGAGAGACGGCGCAGGGGGACTGAGGGCAGCCTGGACTTTGTACAGAGTTTCTGCAGATTTAGGAGATCAGCTTGGAAGATGTCAGGGATGGAACAGCTGTAGATTCCTGGATTATAACTCAGCATCTGTTGGTCTGAGAAAAACCCACAGAAATGAACACATGCAGAATTAAAGCAAAGCAATCAAGAGAGCAAAATTCTATCTTGGACAGGAAACCTAAATCCTTCTTAATCTTCACAGCCTATCTCCTGGATGAGTTAAGTGTCAAATTATCTTATTTTAGCAACCAAGAATTTGTGTATTGCCTTGTATTCTGACTGGCCCTGCAGCACAAAGACTGGCTGGGAGACTCCACTCAGGCTTTCCACTTACACCTCATTATTTTTAGCAGAACTGTTAACTGATGGTCTTGGTCCACAGCCACTTCCACCCATGCTCATCTTCAAGCCTCTCGACAGCCACACAGCACTCAGACATCACGTGCAAATCCAAACCTGTCTGTCTTTGCAGGAGTAGTTTCCAGTCAGTTACAGCTGCCAAGCCAAATGCAAACAGAGAAGCTGCCAAAGGGTCTAGTTTGGTTTTAGGGAGAACAGAACTTGACTTTCAGCATCTGGATTGAATCTGCAGAAGAAATCTACTTTTCTGAACAGTGCACAGCTTAACTGTAGTCATGGACAGCATAAAGAGCAAGGGAACAAATGGGCTCATTAGATGAGTTCATGGAAGACCAGTCCATCAGAAACATTCCAGCCTTTCTGCCTCAGGAAATCCCGGAACCACAGATTAGCAGAAGCTGGGAGGATGAGGCAGGAAAAGCATTAGTGCATGCATCTCATTTTTTTGTTCTCTTTTGCTGCACACATGCACAGATGTGTTTCCACAAACAGGAACATGGTGCAGCCAGCCTGGTAATTTGCACAGCGTGTGCCTTTCTTTAATATGATTTGAGGTTTGTAACTGAGAAAAAAAGTGAAAAAACAGTGAAAAGAGTTCAGGGACATGCCAGTATGACTACTTGTAATGTCTTTTGATAGTCCCTCTTCAGGATTCCAATACCAGTTATCACTCTCAGATAGTTCTGAATCTTGCAGCTATATTTTATTGGTTTTTGGGGTTTTTTATATATTTAGTAAAGGAAATTTTTGCAGCAAAGAAATACCTGGGAAATTCTAGGTGATATTTATTCCATACTTCATGTTTCTGATGAGTCAAGCCTACTACTCCAGCTCAAGCAGTGGTTGCCTTACATTTTTAGAACTGCATATGACTGTTGCTGAATGAGCTATTATTGTTAAAAATGATTAATCATCCTACTTTATATTTCCAAAGCATTTTGTATGCATGGACTGAGTTTACTCTTAATATGCACTTGTGACTATTATTATCCTGATAGTCCCCAGAGGGAGATGAAAACAGAGTGGAAGAGTAAATTTCCCACATTCACACAGGAAATCATTGGATAAACATAACTGAAGCCAGGAATGCTCTTTCCAGGCCCCACTTGGTTTCCCAGTGTGACAAAAACCAGTCAAGAACAAGGGATTTTTGAGGTGAAACCTCAAGGAAGGCAATCAGAGAGGGGTGGTGGGACAAAGGCTCTCTTTGGAAGCAGCTTTTCATACCTATTTCTCTGAACTGATCATATTTGAAGGTTATACAGATGGCTGTCTGTCCAAAGGACTCCCCAGTAGATGGATATCCATAACCATCCTCAGGGATGGGAGGGAACAGGGGCACACTGTGAATCACCCAGAAGCCTTGTGATTTATCCAAGAGCAGAAATCCTGTCAAAAAAAAAAAAAAGTTACTGCAAATGAATTAAGGAGGAAAAAGCCCTGAGAAAAAAGAGCTGTGCCCTACTTTGGTTTTGCTGCTGCAGACACCACAACTCAGTGTGTTCATGTCTATAGTAAGTTGTTCTAGAGTAGATTAATAGACCATAGGACACACTAATATTGTATTAAAATTGCACCAATTCTTTCCTGCACAGACTAACTCAAACTGTCATCATATTTCATTTGAAAAAAAAATCCTTTCAAATCCCCTTCCTCTGTTTGTCTTTAAAAGTTCTGATGATTTAGTGGTTGTGACCCTCTCTCCTGAGCTGTGCTCACTGATGCAGCCTGAAAATACAGCCCTGCAAGGCCAGGCAGACCCCATCTGCTTCCTCAGGGGAACATTTAGACCTCCACTGAAGTTTACACTTATTTAAAGTCTTGATTTTCTGTAACTGCATCCTATAGCATTTCCATGATCCTGGCAGCCGTTTCTTGTCCAGAAAGTTTGGAGGGGTTTCTGTTGAAGGTGTCTTTCCCTTCACATCTCGTACTGCTTTGCCATCAGGCACAGGATGGTGTGGTTTGTACTTGCTAAAAGGAGCTGGATTCGTTCCAGCTCTTGAAACTAAGAGTCCATAAGCCCCAAGATCCTTCACACAGCCCCGGCATAGCAAAAGCAAAACAGAAGCTGCAGCTTAGGTAACTATACAAAAAACACACACCATGCAAATCACTCTTCAGTTTTGCTTTAGGCAGGAATTTCAGATATGCAAATAGACAAACAGACAAGTAGATGCTATCTACAACTTTAGAAAGCAGAAAATAGTAGTTTGGGACTCTCCCTGTACCTTTGGTGTGTCCACATTTCGAACCTTTGGAGTCGGATTCAGGGATCTCATCATTGTACATCGCATATGCAGTGGTGTTCCTCTGCAGGGAAACACACATGTCTGAAACAGGACATTCAGTGAAAGGAAGGCATTTAGGCAAACATCTGCTGGGAACACAAGAAAGAATTCAGGATTCCTCTGTGTGAACATCACAAGCCTAATCCTGCTCCCAGTTCAGCTGACACATTCTCCACAGACATTACAGTAAAATAAACCTGAAGACTCAGCATTAGGACCTCAGCTGACATGAAGTGGAAGCTCTCTCAGTCACTGCAGTAGCCCTTTCCCAAGGGCTGAACATGCTTGCTAAGCCAGTTTACATGTGTTTAGTGGGCACTTGCTTGCAAAGAAGTTCCTCTCTCTGTTTTTTGGGCCTCTCTCTGATTTAGCAATCAGATCCAGTAAAAATATTTGCTGAGTAAAAATAGACGTGACAACTGTTCTTATAAAGGGCAAGCAATTAAAGCTTTTTTGCCAAACATTTGCATACGGCCACGCCTTTTTCCTCTGAACAGAGAACTCCAAAGGAGTTGGGACATGCCTCCCCTCCCAATGTGCTATGAGTTTGTACACAGTTTATTACAGCTACACTGAGACTTGGGATAGGACAGTCTTCTGGACTGCCAGCATTTGAGTGACTTCTGGGAGTCTCTTCTACAAACAAAATTATTTCTCCCTACCACAAACCCACAGCAGAAATGCAAAGACAAACCCAGACTCCCAACAACACTACACAGGTGGGAAAAATAATTATAGGCAGATCTTGTGATATTTTACAATCACTTCACACAAATGTAAGTGAGGTGTCTGACTGTGGGAGGCAAAAAAAGAAGGCCAACAAGCAATATATCACAGCTGGAGCAGTCACAGTGATTTCAGGGGGAAGATCAAACCCCAGATTTTATTTAAGTCAGAGTATGAAACACATGCATACAGGAAGGCTTAGGACAAGTGTCTATAACAATTACCACTGACCCTGGTTTGAATTCACAACTTCAGATGTTGCCCAACGTGAATTGCAGAAAAGAAGTCAAAGGGAGAATGTATGAACACTCTTTTTTTGATGAACAATACTCTAATCATATTAAAAGCTTGACTAGAAATTAGAAGTTTGAGGATTATTCCTAATTGTAGGCAAAACTGCAAATAATCTGCCCAGTTGTCAAGGTGCTCCTCCCCTCTGTGTGTTTTAGTAGATTTATTGGTCAGCCCTGGCTTTACCTCTACGTGCTTATTTTGGCTGCTTTCATTTCGTCTGCATATAATATCAAGTAACCATACTAAAAAATGAACTGTCACTTGCCTTGGATTCATAAGTGTCATACAGCTGCTGCAGAGTCTGTCCCAGAGCACCCTGTGTCATGTTGATGAGGTATTTACCAAGCTGCCACTGTGGAGCCAGGGCATCCATGTACAGGTATTCCAGTCCCAGCATGGGAATCTGTCCTTTGGCATGTTTTGGCAACTTGTAAAGAGCAAACCTGCAACAGTGAAGAGCAATTACTTTTTTACCACCACCCTGTTTGAATGTGTAAATCAGTATCTCCTTCCCTGAGGAAGAGAGGGTGACTCCAGGGATGCCTGGGCTGGAGGGGGAGCAGTATGGACATCCCATCCTCAAAGCAATGACCCAGCCCAGGAACCAGCTGCAGTTTGGCAGCACAATCCCTGCTGCAGACAAAATTGTTCTGCTTCTTAGCAAGCAAGGGAGGCTGATTCAGCACCAAACACTTGTTGCTGTGGGCAGACTGCTGTTGGTTCCCCTAAACAATTTGAGGCAGCCTTGGCTGAGTTAATGAAATCCCTATTGCTCCTGGTTCTTTTAAAGAACCTCAGGTTCCAAACCCAGTCTAACATTCACCCAAACAATTTCTATATTATTTAATATGGCTTTATGTGAAATAAATAAAATTAGGTATTGAAATTTTAAAATGCACTATATTATGATAATATGTATCGCAATCACAAAATAAGTATAAAGCAATGTGATAAAACGTTGTTCCAATCCTACTTTTCATAACAGACTTGCACTCTGATGAACTGTTGCAGACTGGAAATTTTCAAACCATTAGCCAGGAACACAAATCTCTTCAAAATTGTAAAGTACTCAATATTGTCAGTAAATGGCTCAGTTCATACTAAGGTTCTTGATAAAGTAAACAAGTTTTCCGAGTGCACAAGTCCATGGGATTAATCACAATATAATTAACTCAGCCACTTTCTCTGAGGGCTGTAATTGAGTAATTTGCTATTAACGTCAACAGTGAGGACTGAGTGGCATTATTTTCAATCTATACTATTTAACAAAAATGCAGCCTGTGCTTAACCCCTCAAGTATATCAGGAGGAGTAAATCTTGCCCAGTTGACTTACAGGCTCAAGTTGGTCACAAAACACATCTCCAAATATAGGTAAGAAGTGGCAGAAGAGCATTCTGCTATTGGGAAAACATTCCCATTAAGCCATGGGAAACGCACGTGTCCAGGCAGAAGAAAAACACACACACCAGTGGTGGTCCTGGTAATCCACCTGCATTGCCACTGACTGAATGATCTCCCTAAAGCATCTCAGGAGAAATAATTTCTGATGACAGATCACAGAGAATAAAATGATTTATGTAATTAGGCTGGGGAGAGTGGTCTGTGCCTATACACGCACCAGGAGTCATAACAACCCTTTTATTTGAAATAAAGATTTGAAATGAAGATCTGGAAAGGAGAAGAATAGCAGCAGATACAGTAGTAAGAGCTGATCCAGGAGTTAGTAGATGAAGCCTTTCCAAACTGCTTTGAAATGTACTGAAAGATTTATGCTCTGGAAGTGTTTGCAGCCTTGCATCTGACAAATCCACCTTGGCAGGTATGCTTACGAAATGCAAGTCTTTGAGCTATCAGGAAATTGCCTGCCAGTTCCCAGTGGATACATGTTTTGGCGCTTTCCAGAAAGTCAGCTGAGTGTATTACCAATTAAAGTTGTATAAAATCTTTACTCCTATTTGTGCACAGGAAATTTCTCAAGAGCTTAGGCATTTGTGGGAGCAGAGTAAAAGTCATTTTCCTGAGAACCATAGAAATGCAAATCCTCTTAGACCCAATTAGCATTGTCACACTGCTTGCTGTGACTGAATACCAACTTACAACAAAGAATCACATCTTTACTTCTCGTCCCCCCCTGCCCCCCAATAAAAAAGCCCAAACAAACAATGTGCATGGTGGCTTCAGTCCTTGACTCAGCATTTCTCAGAAAGCACAGTTTTGACTTTTATTTGCAGGGAAGGCTTCCCACAGAATACTCTGAGTTTAGAAGAATAAAGGAAAGACTCTGCCCTCCTCAGGGAGCCGATCCTATGGCCATTTGCTCTGGTAGCCCCTGTGGGAGGTGCAGTGAGGATGGTGGGATGACAACCTGAGTGGAATGAAAACAGGGGTGAGTCTTTTGCCCGCCCAGACACTGCATGTGGGCAGGAGCTGCCAGCCCAGCTGGGGAGCACAGATGGGATCAGGCCAGATCAAGCCAGCGATTCCTCTGGTTCAGCAACAAATGAAAGGGTGTGTGAACACTGAGTAATCATGGAATACTGCAGGATGAAACCACTGCCTAGTAGGAACTCGCATAAACCTCTTGCTAACTGAAAATAACACTCACAGTGCTGTTTGCTTGAAAGGCCATTGACATATTTTGTTTAAGAGGAGGCTCTTCTCAGCAGTTTTGGTTCTGCTTTTCCTGTCAGCTTCACAGCAACCAAATCCAGAAACCAAAGGCTGACTCTTTCTTCTCAATAAACTGGGATGACCCCAGCAGACAGGCAAGTTTCTCTTTGTTCAATCAAGGCACATTGAAAAGGAAATCCACCTGCTAAATTTGTGAAAGGGAACATGGATTTGCCTGTGCAGACCCCCAAGTTCCCTCCTCAAACGGGGCCCATGTTACTGGCATTCACACAGAGGCACAGGTAAATTACTCCCAGCCCCAGCTGTCAAAGAATTTCTCAGAAAATTTTAATACAAAAATTGTCTTCATTTACTAAATGGATAGTTTGTTTATATATGCCTATAAACTGTTTTGGTTTGGGGTGTTTTTTTTTTAGGGAGAAAGGAAATATCTCAAAACTTTAAGTTGCTGGGTAGCTGCACCAACTAAGAGTCTGATTCCTGAAAAAATTACATTATCCAGAAGGGCTTTGGCACAGGTGACAAGTCACAGGGATGGATTAGACCCTCAAACATTTGATGCTAAGCCAACAGAGCAAAGCCAGCTTTGTGCTCCTGCCCGTGGTGTGAGGAGCCCCTGCCTTCCCTGCAGTTAGCTCCGTGTGCAAGGGAAGGGATGGGCCTACTTCTCTAGCACTTGTATCCAAACTAATCATCGTTCACAAGAAAAACATTTTTCTTTTGAAATGGGTTGATATTTATCTTCAGGAAGCTTATGTGCTCTTTTTAAAGAGCCCTCATTCCACTTTTTAAACCTGGGCTGGCTATTACGCAATTGTACTTCTGCGTCTTTTCATCTTGAAAGCGCATTAACCAATTAATCATTTAATACCCAAAGTTGGGCTCGCTGCTGGCAGCGGGATGGCACCAGCGGTACCGTGACGGCAGCTCCGGCCACGGAGCGACCCCTGCTCCACTCACAGGGCACAGCTCGGCCACGCTGCTGCCGCCAGCCCCGGGGCAGCCCGGCCGGCGCTGCCGCTCAGTGCCGGAGCGAGGGGACGCGGTCCCCACGCTGCTGTTCAGCGCCGGGCACAGCGGAAATGCGGCCGCTTTCCCCGCTCGGTGTTTCCCGGGACGGCGCAGCCCGGGCCCGGCCGGTGCCCCCGGGGCTGCCGCTGGCGAGCGCAGCCTTGGCACCCCGGCACAGGTTATGCTCCCTTTGATCATTAGACATGAACGCCGTGTAAAACGGTGATTATTCTGCAGTTAGTCACAATGCAGCACGGTGGTTGGTTCGGGGAAATGAAATCAGATTTCAGTAACTTGTCCTGGGTTTCTCAAAGCCAGGGTTCAGCCCCTACTCACAGGCAAACAGGGCTGAACCAGAGATTGCCTTGCGCTGCTTCTCGGTGATCCACCCACTTCCCGCGGTTTCATCTCAGTGTTTTTATTTAGTCTCCCAGCCTTTCTCCCCTGCACGGTATTTACTCACCAATCCACCGGCTCCCCGTCTTCATTCCTGCAGGAAATCTCAGCGGCCCACAGGGGCACGGAGGAGAGGAGTAAGAGCAAAGCAGGGAGGCACCGTGCAGATCCCGCAGGCATTTTGGTTTCCCGGCTGCGCAGGGCGAGCCCGAGTGGCTCTAAAAGGAGAAGTTGTGCTGCGTTAGCTGCCCGCTCCTGCCCACGGAGCAGGGAGCACACCCCGGGCGCTGGCCGGGACGGCACAGCCGGCCTGGGAACCGGGCTCCACAGCAGGGACGGCCATGGACAGCGGGGCGAGGGCTCCTGGGAGCTGCCGGAAACTGCTCACGATTTCTTTGGGCAACAAAATGAGTTGATGAGTTGTGGTTTTGAGCAAAAAAATATTATGACTATTCAGAATATTCATGGTATTCTTCTTTAAAAAAGCCCCACCCTGCAGATACCGAAACCCTTTTTGTTTTCTTTTTAGTGCTGCATGATTGAGGTACACATTTTTCACAACAATCTGAAAAAGACCTGGTGTTTGGACAAGCAAAACAACACCATTTCCAGGTCACTACTCGGCCCAGCCCTCGAAGCGAGCACAGCCCTCGCACCGTGCCCGCAGAAAGGTTCGCGGTCAGCGCCGGGCCCCGCCCGATCCTGGCTCCGGTGCCGGGCACCTTCAGTGACCCCTGGGGACTGAGCCCGTAGGGACCGAGCCGGAGAAACGCTCTGATCTCTGAACTAAACGAATTTACTTTCTATTAGTTAATGCTTTTTTTTTTTTTT
>VXAC01008315.1:1051051-1153950 GCA_013399225.1 Rhipidura dahli | reverse complement strand
TTTTTTTTTTTTTAACTGTTTTTAAAATGTATTAGCATTTCTCTTAGGAACAAACATGTCTGAATTGAGCAATTTCACATCTGATAATCTTTTAGCAACTCACACATAAAAGGCTTCAATTTGTATTTTGGCGTGTAAAATGCTCTTTCTCCCTCCTCATTAAAAGGGGCTGATTTACATTAAAATATGTTGATATGGAGTATGGGATATTTCAGCCTCAGGGAAAGTCTACTGCAACGAACTCCGGATATTTCAGCACAACAGAAATCCTCACCAGCTTTGCAGTATTTTGTCACCTTGCTAGTACAGCCTCTCCAACACCGTAAGAGATGTGTAAATGGGGTGTGCATGACAGAAACAAGGTAAAACTTACTAATAGGGCTTAATGCAAACAAAACCAATGATCCCAGAGAAGAGACTCAGTGAAGGTCTATATAGTCAGGACTAATTCAAAGATGACAAATGAGAGAGAAGTTCACTGTGACTCCTCTTCTGTAATCTGGCCTCCAGAAAATTTTAAAATTTTATCACAGCTGCAACTAATATAATAATAGTCTCCTGAAGCATTTTTTCTTCCCATCAGGACTTTGCAATTTCTGATGTAAATATTCTCATTTTCACAGGTAACCACAAAAATAAAGGCCATAAGCATTGTTTATGTTTCATTGACAGCATAACTCAGGCTTCCACTGTGATTCTTTACAACTGACGTGTTTTCTTTGCAGATCAAGGACCTTGAAGTCCTCAACTGTGAATATGGCAAGAATACAATTAAGTTCCTTCGCCTTCACAAAGAGGGAAAGAAGCATTTCGTTAAAGAAGTGGAAGTGTGTGCACATCTCCGACTGACTTCTCCTCAGGAGTACCTGGAAGGAAACAATTCTCTTGTGATACCTACAGATACCATAAAGAATATTGTTCTTGTGTTGGCCAAAAAAAATGGGGTATATTTTTTATTTTTTACCTAGCCTTGTTGTTTCTTACAACTTCATTTGGAAGTATTTGTTATGCTAACTTTTTATTTTCAATTGGCATATCTGATCAGTACCAAAGTCATTTTCAGTGATTTGAGAGAGAAGTTTTCCTCCTCCACTGCTTGTCCTGTGCACTCAGTTTTCCAAAGACCTTTTCTCCCAAGAGCTAGCACTGTTTTTTTGTAGATGTGTCATATAAAAGCCATCTCTTCTTTTTTTTTTTTTTTAATTTAATAGCCCATAATCCTGTATTATTCCTATACAGTATTTTTAAACAAAGTATGACACTCCTCTTAATTCTTCTGTGCTCTTACTGCCATCAATTGCGTGTATTGTAATGACAATCTGTAGCATTAAATTTCTCCATAATGAAATCCCATCTTTACCCTGAAAAACTTAACAAGCATAGCCCCATATCAATCAGAATAATCACTATAAATTATTATTTCAGCATTATATCCTCAAAGCATAAGATTCCTGCACCAGTTTCTCTCAGTCCAGTGACTGCAGCTCACTACCACAGAATGGGAGATTTTTGACACAACTGTAGCTGCTATTTGCAGCATATGCTGCAAGCTGGTCAAATGACTGGGCACAGTGAACCAAGCCAGAAAAAAGAGAAATGTGTTTTTAACCACACTGATTCTTCCCAAATACTTATGACAACCAGAAAAATCTACTTTTGTACATGAGGTAATTGCTTCTTTCTAATAATACTGTTTGCTGTCTTAGATCCCAAGTTTAGAACAATTTGCTATAGATATCTGCAATCACTTCATGACAACATTTTGCCAAGTGGCATACGTCAAAACCTACGTTCAAGAAGTACCATGGCAACGTCTGCATGAGGTATTTAAAATACAAATGCATTCCATTTCCTTATCCTGTAGTATTCCTCACTCCCATCGCTCCTGTTTTCAAATTAACATAATATGCATGGCACTTTTACTTACATGTCTGCTCTACCTTGCAGGATGGCGTTCCCCACATCCACTCATTCATTTGTGTTCCTGATGGGATCCGCTTTTGTGAAGCTGAGCAGTGCCGCAATGGTGAGAAAAAAACTGGCCACATCCCCTACTTCTCTGTAAATATTTCTGCCAATGAGAGATGAAAATGGCTTTAGAGATAGCTACAGGTGTTACAGGGCTTAGGGCACAGCCAAACTGCTCCAGATGTCTAAACCAAAGAATATTTTTATAGTGTAATTTTGACATTCTTGATGGCTGAAGAACTAACGTAGCTCACGTTTGTATGTATTTCCCAAGCATGGAATGTTACAACAGCACACCCAGCAGAACTGTTACATCTTGCCACAGGATTTAACAGCCTGCTGAAAGAAAAGAGAAAACCTGTACAAGTCTCCAATGCCTCTTGGCCTCACCTTTTTTAATGTTACTGGTAATGCTAACTACTGCTGTACTTTTAGCTGCTTCAACAGTACTGACTGCATTTTCTGGAAAATGTTAAAAAAGACACCTGATTTTTTTTAAAAAAAAAATAAACAAAAAGAGTTTATACTTTCTTGAAAAGCTACTGCTCTTAATGTAGATTGAATTAAATTTTTCATCATCATGAAAATTTAGCATGAAGTTCTGCAATTTCAGATTTTACACAAAGCCTTTAGGGCTTACTGGAGAAACCACACTTCCTTCTTAGACTTCCCTTCATGTGGCCCTTTAGTTATTTCTTTAGAATTCTCTACCTAGGTGAACAATAACCAAAGTGAAGATTTTCAAATCACTTTTATTTTTCTTCTGAGAGAATGTTCTCTATATTTAGCATCCTCCTATGCACCTATCAGCCAGACATGCGAGTTCATTTCTCAGTTAATCCTATCTTTTAGCAATTTTCTTATCATGAAAAAACCCCCCAACCTAGTGAGGTTTAATAGAATTAATTTTTGCCATTATATCAGCTGATAAAAGGCTCAAGAGTTTTTTGGAAACTCAAAACATGATAAGTAACTTAACAGAATTAAAACTTGCCAGCTGAAGGCAGCATGAGTACAAAGCCACCTGAAAGCACAGCATGAGCTGTTCACCTTGGAAACTCTCCCTGGGTGCTGTATCCTTTGGAGCAAGTTTCAGGTTGATTGCTGCACAGCCAGCCAGCCTTTCAGTCATTTTTTTGTTGCAAGGAGCTCTTTCAAACAAGGCTAAGTATTTGAATATAAGATAAATATCTCTCCAGGTTCACTGATAGTATCTGCACTACATTAATGCCTGTGTCACAGTCTTATACCCAAGTGATAAATCAAGATCTGTACAAATCCCAGAATATCCTGTCCAAGGTCAGTCTCTTCTTCAGATTTTTTTAAAAGCTTTAGTAAATAACAGGAGGACATAGGCAAAATGATAGATATGCCTCCTTATGCTCACTCAAAAACAATAACAAATGTAAACAAGAAAAGAAATAGATAAGTTTCAATAATATCCAGTCACAGAGCAGTTTAAAGACACTCAAACCTCTAAATAACCATGCAATTTAGAAGTGTCTACCACAGTGGAATAATTTCCAGTATAAATTCCTTCAAAGACATCATTTAAAGACAAAATTTGCCAGTCTTCCAAATCCAAGGCTGGATTACTATGCGCTTGACATATTCAAGAATTAATTTTGGACTAACTTGTGTGAGCACCACCAGCAGCACAAAATCAGCAGCTTGGGCTTCAGCCACTGACTATCTGCACAGGCCCTGAATGAGCCTGCATGCCATGAAGTTTCTCTTTTGTGAATCAGCTTTTTGGCAGCTCTGGTCAGTGAAGTTTTCAGTTACCAGCTTGGTGTGCTCTAAATGACTGACTGCTTGAAATTGTTTAGCTGCCGTTCAAAAGGTATGTCAGAAAAAAAAGTTCAGGTCACAACTGCTTTGTTTTTAGAAGACAATGATCCACCCATGCAGCAGTGATCCTCAACAGCTCATTTTATAAACAGTGGCTAAGAGCAAAGCCACTGTCAGTTTGAACCTGTGGGTGGCTTCTGTATCAGTGCCAGTTCCTGCTCATTAGCTGAACTGCAGGGATTTGCATTGGCTCCTGGCTCACATTCTCAGATGCAAAAATCCCAACAGGACGGGTATCTAAAGCAAATTACTGACCGAAGCTCTGTCTTTATACAGAGAATTTTTACACTTGTCTGTATTCTTGGAAAAGGCACCACACCTCTTGCTGTACATCACAGCCTAGTAGCCTATTTAATTTCCCTTTAGAGCCATTCCTAAACTGACATCAGCGCGAGCCAACCCAACACATGTCCCTGTTCCAAGCAGGTGAGATAAAAAAGTCTGTCCTCAGTTTTCCTTAACTGCAGATCACTTGATGGGATTCTCCATTTTCTAGACTGAGCTCTGACTTCAGTGGTTTCTGTCTGTTTCTTACCTTTCTGCCAATATCAGTGTGCAGAAAGTTACTGTCTGCTTTCCGGCCCTGGAGCTGTCAGTGCAACTAGGCATCCAAAGGTTTCCTTTCTTTGTGTGAAAAAAGCCTTGTATTTTCTTGTAATTTTCAATCACAGGTCCTCTGATTGTCTTTGCTGGAATTAAGGACCTGAAACTTATGAAGACAACGCAGTCTGGATTTGAAGGCTTCTATAAGAATGAACACACCACACTGCCTGAAAGGCATGACAGGATTCTATGTGGAGAGCTCTTCTGCAAATGGTCATATGGCGAATGCAAGGATTTTGACTTCAACTGCATATGGTATATGCTATATCAAGTAGTATTAACTTCCTCATCTATACTCACAAAGTTCCTCTATACAATACAGAAGGTCTGAGGGCCAGATCTGCAGCTGCTGTGCACCAGCCACTCACAGGTCTCAGTGGTAGCACTAAGCTCATGTTACAAGGGGTGAGAGGAATGTCTAAGGGGTACTCCTCTCTCTAAGGGTACATCAGTCAACAGGATTCAAATGAACAGTTCAGTGTTCAGTACAGAACACTTTAGGAGAATAAAACAACTAATTTGTTAAATACTTTTAGCAAAAACTATTTATGAATTATATATCTGGTGGGAGGGGGGAGAGGAAGCAGAATCTGGGTGATGGGACAAATTATTCTTCCACATAACCCCATGGGCTATATATTTGTTAGAAAAGACATGCAAAATACAAACAAAAACCACCTCACAGTAGAGCATTATGGATCTAAGCAGAGACAGCTGATACAAGGTTTTGTAAAAACCTGTGTTACCTCTAGGAAGAAAATCCGTGAATGTATCCTTGAAGCCTTTGCTGGACCACCTGACTGTGGGGAATATTCACCCTCTTACCAGAAAACTGTCAACTCTATCCAGATGCATATCCTTTCCAGAGTGTCACAGGTATCTTCTTTCCTCCTAATGTTTTACCTCAATTTACTAACAATAGTGAACGTTAATTGCACCACTGGGAAGACCAACATGAGACTATTATCTCCTCTGTCAGTTCTCAGTAAGACTGGAAACTCCCCAACATCACTCAGTGCTTGGCAGCACTTGAATAAAAGTGAAGGGTGTGCTACACGTGTTCACTAGATTGCATTTGATCACCTGTACTGGGGGGTGGCATTGTTCTTTTTTACACCGAGTGAAAAGCTGCCAGGCTGTTGGCTGGAAAGGTGCCCTATTTCATTGACTCATCCATTTTCATGATTTCAGGTACAGGTCATAGAAGTCGTCTTGAACAACACTTTTTATAATGTTGTAGACATGAAGAATCTAGGCTTGACCAATGACAAAGAAGTAAGTAAATGCTTCAAAGACAATTTGACTGCCCTCTTTAGAAATACTTAGCCTTAAAGCATAGCAGCAGTTCTACATAAAACGGAGTTAAAGTGAGCAAAATTTCTCTCCCCATCCCAGTAAAAGCTCCACATTACATCTAAAAAAGATTTGCACTGATTACAACAGGAGGATAAATAATTGTGTTATTGATAAAAGCTAAAGGTGCAAGTGGAATACTCTGGACATCAAAAGGATCTGTAACAGAGACTGTCTCTGAAAAACTAATGCTGTTTTCTCCACTGAATTTGACTCTCCATTATAATGTCAACCTGTGCATTTACCCAAGCAGAATGCACTGTGGCATCCCAGACAAGTCCAACAGTGGACGAGGTACAAGCCTGGGATCAGGCAGAGGACAAGTGGTAGGGGATGATATGTATTTGCTCCTCCCTCCACAGCTGCTCTAGCTGCCAGCTACATCCAGCTGAAAGTCTGTTACATTATCCTCACATGAGAGAAATGGGGTTATTCCATTTGGCATCAATGGTCTATAGTGTGTTTATGCTCCAGCCTCCCTCCAAAGTCTTGTGATTCTGCTACCACGCTCTGCTGTTCTTGCCCTTCGTCAGGTGGACAGTATAGATCCACTTTTACTTGTGATAGCCTATCTTCCACTGATGTTCATAAGAGAAAGAAAGGGCCTGGGTGTGATTTTATAAGGAGGTGAATAGTCATGGTTTCTGCTGGCACATCCCTGTCTCAAACATAACCTCTGTGTTTGTGCTCATCCCCCTCAGGTTTTGGTTCCAGTGGAAGCTCCTTATGGCTCCTGTGCTTGCACACTTGGCCGGAAGAAGTTTTTTGAAGCACAAGGCCATATGCTGAGAGATGAGAAAAGATGTCAGTTTGGACTGGCAGCTGCCCAGGGAAACTAAACCTCTTGGCAATACTCAACCTTCCTGATAAACTTAATAGCATGGCTTTCCTATCAATGTTTACTCCTTATTGACCTCTTCCACTGCTGACTACTTTTCTCTCTATGAATACCTGAACATGGGATTTATGAAGGACCCTCAGGAAATCAGAAATCAAAGTCTGCCTCTGAATTCCAGTGTGATTTGCAGACTGAAATGCCTTAAGTTCTTTGGAAAATCCCAGCTGGAAATACAGTAAATTAATTTTTATACTAGCTATTCCCAGATCTTTTAATGAAACAATTCATTTGATGTCTGTAACATGTTTTTGACACGTAAAATCAGGAAATCTGTATATTCTCTTTATTAATATATCTCCAGTAAAATGAATATACAGGCATGAAAGGGGCTGTTTCATTGACATAACCTGTCATGACCCCTTGATGCCACACTGATCTACAGACCTGAGGTTCTGACCCAGTGACTGAATAGGGAATCAGTCAGAATCAAGATTTCTTTGCACAGGGAATAAGAAACAGAAAGGGAAAAAATAATCTCTCATATCTCTTTTGTGGTGTGAATAGTTACAGCTGTTGACTACTTTCTCTGCATGTATTCTGACTGCATGACTGCTGCTGCTACTCATCAGACTGTAGTTACTAGAGTACTTTTACATTAATTAGTGAGGTGATTTGAGGGTTTGGGCTATCTCTGTAGGTTTAATTAAATAGTTTTCTTTAGTCTAATAATCTTATCATGACTTCTGAGCAGGCAGGAGTCAACCTATGTAGCCCTACTCTATCGGGGAAGGGTGGGGACAAAACTAGACAGGCAGATAATGCATATTTTACTTTAGTTACCCCAGGTGATAGCTTTGAACACAGAGATAATAGAGTCAACCATTCTCAGCTCACAAACTGTGGCTATCACATTTGCAACAGAAATTCTGCTCAGCTTCCAGTAGCTTCTAACCCTTGCTCTCATTTTCTCTGAGTGTCATTTTCACAGACTCCATGTGACAGAGTACAAATCCAATGGGAAGCGCCCAAAATAACTTCTAAAAACCACAATTCAGTTGCCTTTGTGCCTCCTGAGTTTGGCAGACATGCAGTTGCTCTGGGTACAATCACTAAATTCATAGGCACCAAGAATGGGGGAGATGTTCTGCTCTGTGTGACATTTTGAGGTGCTTTGCAGGATGGAAACTCGCCTCGATGAGCAGGGCATAACAGATACAAGGGAAGAACTGTCCACCAGCCTGAGCTATCTCCTGAACAAAAGGAAAAATGACACCACAGAATGTCCCAGATGTGATGTTCTCTGGTCACCAGCCAATTCTGAAAGCTTTATTTACAACACTTCTAGCTTTTCCTGGGGACGTTCTCACTTACCTTCTTAGACTGTGTTGTGTTGTACTTGTAGACTTGTGTCTTGCTACTTCTGTCACTTCTAGGCGCTTTTAATTTATTAATGTATCTTTTAAAGGCAAATAAAGAGCAACATCAAAAAACAAACCAGTTTTTGACTATTTACTACTTATATTTAAATGTGAACATTGTAAGTAAAAGAACTATTTTAATTCATCCCATTTTACCTAAAAAGTGACCAATCTTCTTCTAAATGACAATAACAATTGATGAAACAGAATCTTGCTGAACATGTCAGCATTTACCTCTTCAAAACAAGGCAGATCTGCACTACCAGCTTCCCTTCTACCTTACAAGAAATTTATTGCATTAGGCACAAGGTTTATTTCGTTACTCTTTGTGGTTCATGGGTGGCCCTGCAAGGTGGTGGTGGACTAAGCTCCATGGCAGAATGAGAACACAAAGCAGTGAGCAGTTGTTTACTGAGCCTTTCCTCTGGCAACAAGCACACAGGTACACTCGAACAGTGTGGTTTGTATAAACCTCCACAGACATGCAGACATTCACTAAGTCTTTAGAGCATCTCAGTGCAGCTCCATCCAGCACTGCAAACCTGAGTCACTTACGTGGGCAGATTGCTTCTAAAGAAAGCACTTAGGCAATCGGAAGCAGACCAAATTTCCCATATGGCAACTAGATTAAGATAACAGTGGCATAAATCATTCTTGAAAATGTGAGTTAGCCAGACTCACTTGGGCCTGAAATCTGACCAAATTCCCATTGGCTTCATTAGATTCAGTCTCCACAATGGACTTGCATTAATTTCATTGAGACAGATGTTTTTCTCAGCTCCTGTCCTAAGGAGCTATTCAAGTTGCTTACTTTGTTTTACTCAGAAGCAGCTGTGATGCTTTGCTGACGAAATCACACTTGATGAAAATGAGCAGCAGCTAGCAGATTGTAAAATTGCTGTTTAAAATACAACTTCTTGCTGATAACGTGAACCTTGCTGTTCCTGGGCTACATCCCAGTAGTTCATAGGGGCTGAAGCCTCCTACCAAGAAACAGGGTATTTCAAGTGCAAAAACATATTATCTTTTTAGTCTTTGATTATTTCTCATCCTGTTTCTGTTCAATTCTGATAACTGCCCAGGACAGTCCAACACAGCCCTCCTCAGCTGCTCATCATACTCCACACACAACTAATGTCACACAGAAAAAAATGCACCAGCTAAACTCATCAGCCAGTACCTAAAATAGAGAGCAAATGTCACTGTCAGGGTCAGCACAAGTGATCTGTCTTCCCTGATTGTATTATTCTATATATATTGCTATCTGCTTTCCAACATACATTTAAACCTGCTGGGTTTTATTAACTATTACAGCTACTTTTTTTTTTTCTTCCTTAAAGTTGTCTTTTTCCTTTTCTAATTTAACCTTGCTTTTATCAAGAGTACATAATCCTAACTCTAAGTTGAACTGAGATACTTAAAGTGACCAAAAAACTCTTTCTGACTAAAAACTTCAAAATAAATACTTCTGAATTTAGAATTCCACTATTTTTATACACACAACAGCCAACCATATTTCTCCTAGAAAGTGCACAGATATATCTAGAATGGAAACCTATTAAATGTTTCCAGTTATTGGATTAAAAATGTCAAATCACAGCTCAGCTATTATATAAACTGTTTTCTGAGAGCCCCACCATTCAGAGCAGAGTGAGAAAGATACACACATATACCAGAGTGCATGCGTGCACATATGTGTTTAAAATACATGTATAAATGACACTAGATCAGCTGATGTATGACTAATCTATGGCAATCAAATCAGAAATACATCTGGGGTTAGCTGTTGCTAAAACAAAATCCAACCCAAACAATACTGGAGGGACTCAAAATTAGATGACTAAGGGGGTAGAGAAACCTTTGACACAGAGGGAAATACAACAGAAACCAGAGTGCCTGAGTACTATGGAGGGCTTCTGCCACTTCTCAAGTGTGGCATCAGGAATGAGTTCCTACATTACATCTGACTGAAAAAGACAAGAGTTCCAGTTTTAATGGCCTCATACTCCTGCAAGGTTTTCAAATGCTCTAGACACATATATTGCCAGGCAGGAAAGCCCAGGGCAACTGGCGTGTGTTACTTATGCAGAAGGAAGAAGGGAATCTGAAGAGTGTCCTTGTGAAACAGGGTTGATACACCCAGGCACACACCCATTTCAACATTTATCTCCCTACAGTTTGGCCACCAGCTGGTGAACAAAGTCAGCCACAGGTTCCTTACTTTTTACTTCCTTCCTCCTTCCACTAGGACAAGACAAAGCAATGTTACTCTTGAATCCAAGAGATCAGTGCAAATGATGAGCCTTCCCTTCCTTTTTTGATAGAATTCAGAAGCATCTGCTAAAATCAGAGGCATCCTCAATATAGTAAGTACCAAAGAGTGTTTATAGAGGGGCAGCTGGATTATAGCAATCATCCAAAAAAGGGAAGAGAACATCCTGAGATGAATGCAAGTCTGCCAATGCCAAGACATTTGCTGCTGCCTTATCAGCAGATCAGCTGATGATACAGCAGTTGTAACTGCTGACTGCTCCTTTAGCAAGGATGCTCACGAGTGCAGCATATAAATACAACAGTGGTCTCCAGTACTCACCAGCAGCCTTCAGCAGCAATGAAACTCTCACATGGAGACCAAGAACCACTTGTAGTCTTCAAGGTGCTCCCCTTGGGCTCTCCACGTGCCTGAGGTTACAGCTGAATTCCCCAAATTTATGGCAACTACCAACCAGTGTTATTCTGGGAATGGAATACACATTGAAGATCCAAATGAACATCACTAAATCAATTCCCTAATTGTAGGAGCTAAGCAAAAAATAATTTAATAACCTTGTTGCATTACCATATTAAAAAGAAGACAGCCTTTCCCAACAGGAATGAAAGCTACTTATTAAATGTCTGCCCATTCTTCCAATGGAGACTGCCCCTGCCAGTGTGCTAATGACAGCCACTGTCCTCAGCACTCCCCCTGGGGAAACTGCTGGCAAACTGAGCTACACAGAGGTGAAGGTGCATAGAGACCTTCCATGCAATGGAATGGGACACGGATGAGATCTTCTGGATGATATCTCCAAACACCAAGTCCTCTCATTAGATGAAGAAGAAGCAAAACCATTGACTGTGGTGAAGGAGAGAGTAGAGCAGACCCTTCTCTGCAGTGCTCCACTCTCCCTTCTCCTTATAAGCCAGTGATTGTTACACCATCCATGTGTACATTTACAATCATTTCATTTCCCACATGACTTTTGGGCCAAAAGCCATTCCTAGAAGAGAAGGAACTGCTGTTCTGACTTGGAAGTAAAGAACCAGAATGAAGACAAAATAAGGTAGTATTTTTCTGGTCCTACTCAGACTCAGCCTTCCAATTGTATACAATATTGCCATAAAAAAAAGAGAAATGAATTTGCAGCTTCTCCCAGACTCAGAGAAAAACTCTGATTTTAAAATAACTGTCACTGTTATTTAAGTGCAACAGTGGGAAGAGCAGTGCTGAAGACAAAAGATCAATTCAATGCTGATTTTTTGAAAAGAGAAAGAGTGAAAGGATTTGGTAGAATTTGAACATGTTGGAAAAAGCAGGGAAAAGAAGGAAGAGTTAATTTGGCAATTAAACCCTGACAGTAACAGCCTAATGAGACATTTTGCCAGGGCCATTTCTAACCAGGAATGATGCATGGGGGCTACTCCCTTTGTTCCAGCTGACGAATCTTGTCTTATAATTACATGGGCAAAGAAACTTCTACAAACTGATCAAGTGCAGCACACTAGAACAAACTGGGAACAATAACATGCAGGGATGGGAGACGGCAGCAAGTAGTCAGAACAATTTTTTCTGGGCTGAGAAAATGATCTTGGTGGACAAGTACAGCCACAGATGCCGTACTTTGCTGACAGTTGCCTTACATGTGCATTAGGTGTGGTACTTGGCTCTGTTTGGATGCAGAGAATATGCCATGTTGTGCATCCACAGTGTAAGAGGAGAGTGACTGGCTGATGAACAATTCCAATGTGTATTTCACACCCATCATACCAGAATAGACATACTGTGATACTTTCAAATAATTTTAAAAGTGTATGAAAGATTCTGATAGATATGCACTGCTGATAGGAAGAACAAGGAAGAGGAAGACCTTGGCTGTAGCATGATTGTTTTTGTGCTGACCAACAGCAGGGGAGCTCAGTGCTGCTTTACTCCTTAAAGCTGCCTTGAGGAGAAAAAGGGCACCCTAAATTGTGGTTTGGTGTGAAAGCCAAGACCATCATCACACTCATCCCCCATATCAGCTGAGCAGTCAGGTGCTGGCTGCTTAACCATCACCCAGAGCACAGGCAGGGCTTTTAAGGAAGAGGGACTCTCCCAGCTGCAGGCACATATTCGGGCATGATTTAAATTGCATTCCTGCATAGCTCTGCGACTCAGAGCTGCAGTACTGACACTGTATCCAGTAATGCCTATCAGTTGCTTCCTCATCTCAACAGCAGCTGTGTTTTCTGAAAGAGGAATGGTAGCTAAAAATAATCTGTCTTTGACTTCCTCTTTTAAACCCTCCAGTCTCTTGAAAGAATTTTTTGTTCTCCCAGAAACAGCAAGGAGAATGTGAGACAAAACCAGAGCGGTCAACTGCGCAAAGAGAACAACAGCATTAGAAAGCTCAGAGAACAGTAGAAAAGCACAATAAAAATCAGAGACTGTAAAAAAAATCGTCACAGTTTTGACCAATATTTTCCAAATTCCCTTTTGCACTTATAACGAGATTGCTGTTACGCTTTTACTTGTATGACTCAGTGGTGCTGAGCAAAAGGGAAATACAGTCTGGATGTTTCTGAATGCAATTCATTTGCCCATTAAACATATTAAAAGAAAGAACTGTGTTCAGGAGTCATCAAATGCACTCTCATGTCTGCACAGTGGAGATTTTTACTCCCTGTTGAAATAAGTATGTTTTACTTCTAATTCTGTCTGCCATAGGACCACAAAATGTAAATCCCACGCCAAACATGCAAATGGAGATAAAAAGAATATTCAGTTAATTCTTCAGTAACAGAGGACTATGTATTCTCATCCAAAATAATTCTACAAATACAGTGGTGGTTAGCATGTCCAGACTGCTTTCACAATCCTTTTCATAAACATACCTAATTCAATATTAAAATATTTAGGAGTTTCATGTATAATTTTTGAATTGCAGTCCAAAATTAGCCAGATACAGACTATAGCTCAAAATTCCCTAAGGCAGGGTTGATGATCTCTGTTTGAATTTAGACGACCAGAAGATCCCTACTCCCAGCAGGTATCTCTGGACATGACCAAGCTACAAAAAAAGTCCTAAGCAGAATTCAGACCATGACTTACAAACCTGTTCATAGACCAATACCTGAAGTAAGCACAATACAAGGGACAGACAAAAATGATGAATAAATACATCTCTGCCCTATTGTCTCAAATTCCAAATAAATACATTGTACCAGACAAAGGTTAGAAAGAATCCAGGAAAGCATGCTGCTGTATATATTTATATAATATTGTACATACCATGAGCTTTACCTCTGGCACAGCTATTACCATGGCTTTATCCCTTCTCTCCCCTTTGTCCCTTTAACACCAGTAACCACAAGCAACTCTCTGAGCACTGTAGCGTGAACAGCCACCTCACACTTGGCCAAGTCAAAGTGAAGACAGGGTCACTGCCTAGGCAGAAGACTGTAGGAGTTTATCCTTCCTCTCCCCAAATCTTGTCCCCACATGGCAGAAAGCAGCACCCTTCTCCCTTCTCAGCTGCACCCCCTCACCATTTCCCCCCACACTGTTTCCACTTTCACTACACTCTCATGCTTATTTCCTACTTCCTGGTTCCTTTGCTCAGCATCACTGATGCAACTCCACGTCCCCATTTCAGGGGTCATGACACAGCTCTCTGGACCAGAGATGATGGTGAGCCCAGACAGGGCTTAGCACCATCCATGGACTGTCTCCCAGACACTCTGGGGTAAATCAAACCACCCTGTGCCACCCAGGGCCAGCACAGTGGCTCTGCACCGCTGACAGCTCCAGCCAGGGGTAAGGGAAACACAGATGGTACTGCTGAACTGTGACCAGCCAGGAACTGGCTTCTATTTCAGCAGTATGTGACACCAGAGAAGAAACAGCAAAAACAATTAAATCTTTAAATATTGTGGTAGCTGGTGTTAAAAGTAATAAGAAGAACATAGAATATTAAGTAGGTTTTGGTATGTTTTTAATAGGAAAACGGAGAAAAGGAGCTCCAGTATACCACAATAGAGAAAGTAAAAGATCTGTGAAGTAAACTGAATCCAAACATAAGCAATGTTTTATTGGGATATAGCAAGCAACGTATCAAATAGGGAACCAGTACAAACAGATTGAACATGACTCTCTTTTAACAGAGATGTATGGTGACAAGACAGCTTCTTTCAGTTCTTGAAACAAGTATTCAAAGTGTTAAGTAAAGCATTAAAAAAAAAAATCAATCATTACAACACCAAAGACAGACATATTAAAAATGTGCAGAGTTTTACTTTTTACAAATTTCTGCATAATGTTAGAAAACAATCATAAATTAAAAAAGGAATAAAATGAAGCTCTTTCATTTTTGTTTGCAAAGCAACACAAACCTTTAAAAACCAACTATATTTTACATAGGACTACTATTAAAAACAGGTGAAAGCAGAAAATTTAAAGGACAGCAAAAAATATACAACCCAGTTTCACCTGTCAGCAACACCTTCTGCTATTGAAGGAGTTATGTTATTTCTATGTACAGCTTTAAACATTGCAGCATACCACGAGTAAACCTTAATAAGGTCAAAATAGGACCCTCTGCAAAAAAGGGTGACTTGGCAAGTGTCAGGCCCATCCTGAAATTATAAGTAGTAATAATTTTAGTAGGTCTTTAGTGTAAACCAAAACCTACTTTAATTGGTTCCTCTCTCTAAAGATGCATGTAAACTTTGGGGTTGGTTTTCTTTATTTTTTTTTGGTATTTTAATTAATGAAATCAAGAACATGTCTGGCTCAAAAATGAGAATGACATACCTCCCTTTTATTCTGGATACAGTGATGCAGCTATCTCAACATGCTCATTGACACTTCCTAAAAGAGAAAATCATTATGTACTATGTAAAAAATACACACCACCTCTCTCAGTTCAGACTCAGTATATAGTATATTGCCAACTCTATCCAATAGGATATATATTGTCATTTGGTTTAAACTCTTAATAGATATATTCTCTCTTTACAAAGTTCCATCACATGAAACCAAATAGCTTATTTTTCCTTTGAGGCACAGCATGACCCCAATTAGACAATTAGCTATAAAGAGTTGTTCTTTAGATGTTGTGTCTGTAGAGGTTTTACGTGATATTCATAGATTTTCAGCGCAGGCCCCAGTTTTAATGAAAGTCCAGTCAGTACATCATTTCTTGTCATCAACAGTAATGATTTCCCATCAATTTCCTATAAGAAGAATTAAAGAGTTGATAAAGACAAATATACAAATCTAACAGATGAGAACAGTCATGCAACAAATGGAAGACTACCATGGAGGATCAGTGAGAAAAGAACTAGTAGCCTTGATTTTCCTGAAACCATGCTCACAGCTGCTTAAACTCTGCTGTCTACTTTTCAAGCGCTCACCTGTGCTGACTAAGGCATAAATAATATTTAGTCAAGCACAAAATCCAAATGAGCCTAATTTCAAAATTCTCTCCTTGTAAACCTCTTTCAAATTAATATGTTCAAGTGAAGAATGCCTAATTATAAGCCATTAAGGGAAGGATACTCCTAAGAAGGCAGCTTATGAAGTGCATTTCAGAAGAATTACTATTGACAGCAATATGCAAGTTTAGACTAGTGAGTATCTGCTAATAACTTCAGATGCCTTCTTTAAAAGGCTAACCTTCCCATGCATCCTGTGGGGTGAAAAAAAAGGAAAATACTCTTGCAATCAGAAATTTTAGAAGGGCCTAACTGGAGCTGGACACTGTTAGGGAACTTCTCTTCCTCTACTTACAAGGGAAGAGGAGAAAAACAGCAACATGGCAGCTTAGGTCTTAAAACCCCCTACACTTTCCTGCTTAAAATACCTCTTGTAAATCCCAGATATGATGGGGTTTTTTTTTTCCTCTCAGACCCTTACTTTCTGACCTGTTTAGGTTAGAAATCCTGCAGGCTTTGGGGTTCTTTTCCATCTCAAAACCTCGTCAAAGCAGAAGAGAAAGAATCCACATCTCTCAACTCCCTTCTCCCTTGCAGACATGGGACCATCTTTTTCATTACACATTCTTACAGTTCAGTCACTCTGAACTACTCCAGAAACAGGAGCTACAGCTACACAACAATGCATTGATTGGTGTCTCACAACACAGTCAGATGTCCAAAGGGCATCATAGCCCAAACATGTATACAGCCTTATCTGGCATTCTCCTGTGCTGGATTCCACTCGGCTGTTTCATTCTTTTTTATACTTTTAATTAAAACCTTTTAGTATTAACTGTTGAATTTGTTATCAATAGCCAACAACTAATCCAAACGCTGGCATTTATTGGTGTCCCAAAATGTAGTATTTTTATAAGTATTATAAATATTTTTCATCAATTTATCCCACTGCAGCATGTTCCTTCGGAATATTAAATATTATTTTGGAAATATCAGAGATCCCATCCTTGATTACAACTCAACAGGAAAAGAAGACTTCTATTAGAGTTCAGCAGGAATGTGTCCAGACTGATCGCTCATACAATTCGATAAAGGTTATAAATACAAAATACACAGACAAACCACAACATAGTCAAAGATCAGCTGAAAGTGGCATTTCTTTAAAATACATCTTTAAAATATCCCCAAGATGTATACGACTACGAATCCCTCAGGGGAGCACAAAGTAACAGTATTTCTAAAAGATTAAAAAGTTTCCAATAACTTTTTACCCAATTATAGCAGGTGCCTCTTTCCAATTACTGTTGAGAATGTTAATGGTTAAAACCAGTTTCTATCCTCTCTTTTCCATTCGTCACAATTCTTTCTGTGGGAATTTTGACACCAGTGAGTATTTTGCTCATTGCTATGACCGATCTGAAGTTGCCTTTTCTGCTGCTGTTCAACGATGCTATGGAGGAAGAACAGCCTCCAGCTTGGTAGGATCCAAATGGAGTAAATCCAGTACCTGGAATAGGAGAAACTCCAAGAATAGGAAAAAAGCATCTATTCCTTTCCCTTCTTCTTCCACAGGGTTCCCTGTGGTTTCTAAAAATGCTGGTAACTACTAAGACTTTCACTGAATAGAAAACTGATTCTTTAAACACATCTGTGTAGGAATTAGTGATTACATATTCAGAGTTCAAGCGATGTAAGTTTTATCTCTTTCACTTCCTTTAAGTTTTCCACATTAACCTGTTCCTGCGGAATTGTCACAGTTAACTCTTTTTTGGCACCAGGTATGATTTTCCATGCTCTGGTGATTTCTCTGATTTCTTCTCTGCTATTTCTCTATTTTCTGGATTTTTTTTTCAGATGCAATTTCAATGTCAGCTCTCAGTAGGCCTTTTTAATGTTAACTGCAGAGAGACTTCTCTGCACATCTCAAACTAACAGTAATTCCCCACTGTGCCAGGATGACCTCAACAGCAGTATCATGTTGTCTTCAGCAAATAACGAGGAGACTGCTTAAGCTTCAAGTCCTCCCACTGCTCTTTCTGCTCTAAGTGACTGAGAAGTGCAAAGTTTTACAGTAAGCCAACATGAGGGCATGGCAGCCAGCATGCTCATGTGCTCCTCCATGCCATGGCTCTGCCAGAAAGAGGCAGTGGACACCAGCTGATGTCAAACCCCAGTTTCCCTTCTGGAAAGGCATTGCAGTGAGGCCAGCAAACCAGCATTGGGTTACTTGGGCATATCTGGCTATCACAACACTAATGGTCAAGAAGCCACATGGGCAATAACAAAGGACAGAGCACAAACACATTTTAAGACCTTGCAAACACTTTCAGTCTTGGAGTGAGCCACAGTCCCCTGTGCTTCCAGGGCTCCTAGAGAAAACTCAGCCACATACTGGCAGGCTGTATTCCTCTGAAGGTGTTTACACCCTCATCCTGCAACTGGTATTCCTCCCTCTTTAGGTACCCTGTGTCCCCAGCTTCTTGGCTTGTCTGATTTGCTTGCTGATGTTATGGGTTTTTGTTATTGGGCAACATCCTTCAGTTGAATCTGTTTTCATCAGTGAGCTCTTTTGATTTGCTGACATCAGTGGAACTCCAAGAAGGAATAATATATAATCATCATATAAGCATCACTCCTTACCATCACTTACAGTTTTAATAAAACATTCTGCAGTCCTTAAAATGTCTTCTAATTTTCCTTAAAATATTATAAGAAAAAAACACTTAGCGATTTTTCACTTTAGGTGAGTCCAGATGTATTCAGATTTCTCAAAAGAAAGTGTGGACTCAGTTACTGTTGTGTAAAAGCTCAGTGTAATAACAGACATCATGATTACATTCTGGGCTAAGGATATTTTGTAAGGAAACCATTGTGCTACCCCTACTAAAGCAGTTCAGTGGAAAACAATTTCCCAGTGTTGTAGGTGAAACTGAATACTTTCCTTTACTGCTTACAAACTCATTCCTCTTCCAGTACATATTCAGGGCAGTAGATCAAATGAAACTAGGTTTCTGGGGCCCAGGCAACTGCAAACAACAGAGGAAAATAAGATGGCCAGAATTGCAGCTGCATGTGTGGTGCTCTATAGACAGAGGATGGCTAAGGGTTCATAATGAACCTGTCTGCACTGCCATACCTGAAAGATCCTGATAAAAAAATACGGTAAGAACACAGTTAATTGTAGAAAATAGTGCAGAAGGAACTGAATAGCACCACCAATAAGAAATTAGGGACAGGGTTGTTAATGGGGCAGTTCCTGGTGCAGACAGGGAATAGACTGGCAAACCTGGCATGTAGAGCTAGGTTTCTAATGCTGCTAATGGAAAGGAGGGGGAAGGAAGTGGCAATGACTGCTGTGATTGTCTATCCCTCACCTCCTGGCCACATCCTGGTGGCAGCTGTCAGCCTCTCTCTCCAAGGCTTTAGCAGAAGGTGAAGTTGGCAGTGGAATCACAGCCATATATCTGCCCACAGCTATCCTAGCAGAGTCCTCAGTTACCCTACTGAAACCACTTGTCCTCACTGCAGAACACTAATACAGCCTTTACACTCTACTTCTACGCTGCTTTCCGTGAGGCTGTTACAAACTGATTTGCTGAAACTTGTAAGGCTCACCTTCCTGCTGCAAAATCAGTGGTAATTACTGCAGTATTACTGACAAGCCAGCTGTGAGGCAAAGATACTAAGATATTTGATGGAAGTCAGAGGTATCTGTCAGTATAAGGAAAAGACTACCAGAGGCCACAATTACTTTGCCCATGTGTTTATTTTAAGCCACATTTCCAGGGCTGTTGAGGAGACATGGATGCTGGTATTAAGGAATGGACACACTTAAATGTTTTCTTTTTTGGCATGTTCACCCATCTTCAAATTCTGAAAAATGAGTAGCAGCTGCAGAAAGAACCTCCCTCTGCAACCTGCCAGACAATCACCCAACACCAGGCTTTTCACCCTCAGGAACAAAGAGCTAAATTTAGATACTTTGTTATATGCATCAGTTACAATCAGATGGGATTTCACAGACAGGGTGCTGAAGGTCAGCAACATTAACCTGATCAACCGTGATGTTATTTCATGTGCAGTGTAAAGTGTCCCTGCAAAGCTGCCAATAACTCGCACCAGCTCAGTACCTTGGAAGGTCAAGCCATCTATTTTGATAACTAATTACAAATGTGGGTGCCTAATTTCCTGGTTAGCCACACACAAAGGTACAGACTTATCTGGGGGGGTGCTGAACTGCCAATCTGATTTAAGTTACTTCCCTATGGAACAGGTGGGCTGTAGGCCAAGCTGACTTCCCTATTGTGCCCCACTAACACACCTTTACCAGCTGCTGGCAGGTGAGCTACAATGGGCCATCTGACTGTTCAGCTCTTTGCTGATCTAATCCACTGAAAGAAGCCTTCCATTAATATCAGCAGTTACAAGGCCCAGAAACAAAGACCCAACCTCTTTCTCAGACTGAGTCCTACAAATATGCTGCTCCTCTGCCAACTTACTGCCAACTTGTCCTTTCCATGTTCACTTGTACTGCCAAGTTCAATGTAACACAGCAGCTCCTTTTTCACCCTATGCCTTCAAACTCAAATTGTTGCTTAGAAGTCCCAGGTTTTATAAATACTCATGAGTGTATTTGCACAATACACTAAGAAAGAAGGGAATTCACATTCCAAATAACAAGACAGTGAAACTGAGTGGGTTGTATAGGGAGACTGAGTTCAAGCCAAAAAATGCGTTTAGATTTCTCACCTTTCTGAATCCCATTTTAAGCAAACTCCAACTCATTATCCACAGCTTGTAGAACAATATTATTACTCAGAGATTACAGTCCCATGCATTGTCACCCAATAACAGACTAAAATCCCCCCATTCTTGTGGGATTTTCTCTCCCATTTTACAGTATATAATGAGGCCCATGGCAAAAATGTGCAGTGTGAGAAACTGGCGACACTCAAAAGGTGTTTCCCATCAGATTTACCTGTTCCTGAAAAGCACTGGCTTGTTCTTCAAATCCAGCTGTTCTGAAATAATTCACAACATCGGTGACAGCCCAGTCAGCAGGATCCAGAGGTCTCCCGTTCTCTACTGAACTGCAAAGTGCAAATCCAGACAAGTAATAACTTAAAGTGTGCAGAACATCTGCTGCTTCTTTGTGCATGCCTCATGTACATCCCCTCCTTCCTTGTTCGTCCAAGAAAAGTGTTCTTTGATACATCTCTCCCCACGCCAATACAGAACAGTCACTCCCAATCTTTTACATTCCAAAGACCTGATGCTGGGGAAAACTGAGATACATCTCCTTTCAGAAAAGAAGGAAGTACATGAATTGTCACATCAGCCAAAGGTAATCAGTTAGGATCTTCCTACAAGTGTGCTGCCTTTGCTGTTGGAGAACGAAAACTGCCGTAACTGGGGTACCAAATTCCTGCCTTTTAAGGCTGCAGCTGGTTTTCAGCTACCAAGTACTTAAAGAATTTTATGTGGATTATTCTTTACATGGATGAGACTGTCCTTGTAACATGGGTAGAAATTACTGGTAGCCATCTTTACCTTGCAAAACAACAACAAATAAATTACAAACAAAACTCCCCAGCCAAAACAAAACAAAGAGGCACCAAATGATTGCACTAATTCTCAATATAGAAAATTTCCCAAAACTGCTGTCGGACTCATCTTTGGACAAATCCATGGACTTTTTAAAAAGCTGTGCATCTGAGAAAACATCCATTAAACACAAACAGAAATAATTCCTTCTATGATTAACCTCAGGCAATTGCTTTCCACAGTAGCAAAAATAACAAAACATTCATATTACTATCCTTATCCTGCATTTCTTTTCCTCAAACTGTAATCACCCTATCACAAAGATAACCTTTGTGTATCTGAAAATTTTTGGTAAAAAAACCACAGTGAACTTGACAGCCTTTTCTACAGCAATTTATGAGGATGAAGAGCAAGACATCAAAGAGGTCCTTTAATGTGTTTCTCCAACCAGAAGTCCTGAAGTTCATGACAAACATTTTCCATTGTTATGCATGCTTAACCATAATGCTAATGAAGCAATACTGAAAATGTACAGATCAGGGCAGGTGTCCAAATCCTGTCCATTTTCTGGTCTGAAGCTTAGAGGCAGGACTTTGATTTCAACAGTAACAGCTGGAAAATATTATACACATTATATTCTCCTGACAATATTTTTGTTTTGTCCTTCAATTTTTTCTTTTCCAACTGTCACCATCTCTGCCTTGCCTGGACTTGCATGTCTTTCAGCAAAATAACTGGGCAAATCAAGGGCCAGCCATTTTTTAAAGCAGCCAAATGGAATCTATACATAGAGTGCCTCCCATCACTGTTTCTGTATTCTTATTTCTACAACTATCTGAGTCCTGGGAAGGAGGACTCATGGAAACAATGATTTTTGCATCTCCCCTAAGTCCTGAAACATGTCTGTCAACATGGCAACAAAATCCGGCCAAAGGGATCATCTGCAACCTGTGTTACACTGGGCCTTCTAAAGCAGTTTCTTTCATTTATCACAGATCTCCAAGACATGAGAAACAGAGTTTCTTACTCTTGCTCATCACATAATGACTTACTTCATGAACTGCTTCACTGATTGTGATTACACAGAAAGCAACACTCAGCAAAATTGAAAATGGGACTATCTGGCCTTACTAGAGCTGCAATTTTTTCCTTTTTATTTTTTTTTTTTTTAAATCAAAGAATGCCTTTCAACTGAGATTTTTTGGCATTGTGCACATTCTGAGGCTTAAGAAGTAAAATGTGAAAACTGCCACACAAAATCAGCACATATTTACTAAAGCAGCATTTGAGGAATTATATTTAAATCTTTGCATTTTCCAGAAGATATAGACTGCCACCTTCAATTACTCATTTTCTACTTAAAAATAAACAAAATGCCAACAACCCAGTTAAAATAAAAAGATACTGAAATTGACCCTTCCTAAACAGCAAATAAAAGGTTCAGTCTGTAAAAATATCACCTAACTGTAATTTGTTTAATTCTCCAAACACTTTAATTTCAAGTTAAATATAGCCCCAAACCCTCCTTTCCACAGTTTTGTATCTCAGCCCAGGTGCTTTGGATTTTCTTGTAGCTCTTCTTTTCTCACTAGGGAACTACATTTTGGTCCACCCCAACCAGGGCTCAACTGCAATGACTTCAGGGGCTCTTCCTCAATCATTAATTAATCATAAGAAATAATTGCAAGTTCCTGCCTCAAGGAATAGCATCACACTGGACCTCAAGTGGAGCCAATTTGCACAGCTACAGCTGCAAAAGACTGGAAGGCATGTGGCAGACTGCTGGAGGCTGGCTGGATTTTAACCCATCTATCCACACAGATGCTCATTTGGCTTGTAGACTTGGTTACTTTCCTCCTCACCCCGCTGTTGACATGGCTCTATTCTTTACTCAAGTAAAGGGAATATAGAACATCCATGGTTTAGGCATACACTGGCTTATGCCCGACATCCTGGATGCTTTAAAATCTTAAGAGGACTGGCATTTTAGGCTTTGAAACAAAATACTAGATGCACTGACAATGAATAAAAATTAGGCTCGTCTGTTTTTCACCACAGTCCCTGTGCCTTTATTGCCATCATGTGGCAGAAGCAGCAAGGTCTGAAAGGATATAGCTGAGAACAAACAGATTTTATCCAAGCTATTTATAAGCACTTCAAGAAAGTGTCAAATACTTCCTTTATAAATATGCCCACATACATACTACGTACATTCATCTAGAAACCACAGCCCCACAGTTTAATTACAATTGCCATCCACTCTAAAAAGCCACCTTAGCAATCAGTAGTTGAGTCTTTATCGCCCAAGCCTTGGGGAAAATGATTACATGTAAACTGTCCCTGCTTTGACTGCCTTCTTTCCCTTCCCACCCCAGAGTGCTCATCATAGAAACCAGACTGTCAAAGGGAAGGTGGTTTCTGAGGGACACATATGATATTTATTCATAGTCCCTGAATAGGAAAATGCTTTTTATGTTGGTGTGGTGTAGCCAGAGTCTAAAGTGAAGGGGGAGGATGCTGATTTTAATGGCTGCCATTGGATCTTTTGATGCTATATCATAATCAGGTATTTTATCAGTAGCCTGAAGTGACCACTATTATTTACATTACTCTAGTGCCTGGTAGCCTACGCATTGTCACGTTTTTTTGGACAGCTTATGTAAAAGAGATATGAAGAATAATGAGGTGACGCTGCACCGAAGTGTTGCAGTTTCACAGAACAGACTAAGAGCTCACTCTAGTACCTTTCCTTGTGGTCTTTTTTTTCATTTAACATATACACATATGTGTATATCTCTCTCACTGTGGATTCTGTAATCCTAAAGCAGCACAAGGCCAGATTTTTCCACACAGAACTTCACTTCTCAGATCATAATGTCATTCAAAATTGCTAGTCCTAATTAAAGAATTTCTGACCTTAAGTAAATGCCTACAAAAAAGCTCCTATGCCTTAACCTGTAGTCTACCACACAAAAGAAAGCAGTAGAGCAGTACACACCATCCCTTATTCCCACCCTAGGTCTGAAATAAAACCCCAGCAACTTCAGGCTTCTGCAATAAACAGCTTAAAGCATCTGTTTCAGAAGGGAACTGACACCTAAACTATATACTGGTACTACTTCTCAGCCCTAGACACGTGGGCTGTCAGCAGAGAAGGGCACAGAGAGAACTTCCACACGTGACACTTCTCTCATTAGGCAGTGGTTCTTCAAAAGCCACTAACAGACAGGCGAGCAGAGGCAGAGTATTGGCTACAGTGCTACCTCCTACTTGCTTTAGTCTCTGGTCCAGAGGGAAAGAAACAATGTACCCCTAACTTAAGTTACTGGCTTCTACGTCTCTTCATTGCTATACAGTCCTACCACATACTTTTAATCAACTCAATGCCCAGGACTCTTCTATTTCAGAGCTGGAATACAACAAAAGTAATTAAGAAAGAGGGAGGGTTTGAAATGAGTGAAGATGGAGATGGTCGCTATTGCCAACCACATTAGTTCAAAGGAAAACTATATTAAAAATCCATGTGCTGCTCATGCAAAAGGAACACTTACTTTTTGACATCCAGAGAGCCATTTTCCTTGTTTTCCATGTCAACAGTTAGCATGGGGAGGATAGAAGTTTTACTTCAGCAACTGATCAATAGGGAGGAAAAAAAAGTTGTGTTTAATTACTGGTAGTATGACAAGAGCAGGATAATGTAACATAAACAAGCATTTTACAAAGAGACAAGCATGTTTCCACTTGAGAGCAACAGTGCTGTCAAAGACTGGTTTTTTTAAATGCTTTGCAAAGCTGGTAATAGCTAATGAACTAGGGAAAAAAAAGATGACCTGTGCTTCAAACACAAGAAATATTTCTTGCCTGAAAATCAAGGTAAAATTACATTTAATCTTTTTTTCCAAGTGTTAAAATTTTGATCAAACTGTATGTATTCATACATGTGGAGATTGACCTGCAATATATAGCTGTGTATCAAGAGAGCTTAACAGGCCTTCAGTCATCCTGTGATACAAAGGATCTAAACAGATGGAAGATCTTTAGAAAAGTTTGGAAATCCATAACCTTTTTTTATGAATGTGGACTTGGATACAAGATGAGCATGTCACTTATGCCCATTGAACACATAAAGCTGGTAAGCAGAGTTACTAATTGAGCACCGAACTCCTGGGGCCTAAACCAATATGTTATCCGTAAGACCTCTCTTCCTGCACTAGAGCAGCTTCTTCTATAAGTATGCCGCACTGAACTCCAAAAAGAAAGGAGCACATGAAGGACACAGGAGAAAATCCAGTTCGTTTCCTTCCTTGCAGCACGCTGGAGTACTGTTACCACACAGCTTTTTCCATCACTCCACAGAACATGCAGAAATGACCCAAGCCTTTCCTTTCTGTTCTCAAGTAAGCCATTTCTATTTCAGCGAGCACCAGAGAATGGACCAAGGACTCGGGATATTCTTGCTGTAGCATTAATGGATGCCAGTGAAATGTCTCAAAGCTCTGGGAAGTACAGAGTAGGGAAATCATGCTCATCAACTAAAACTTTACAAAAATAGGGAATAGCAATTAATATCGCTGTGGGGAAGGGAAAAAAAAAAAGAAAAGACCCTTTATTATACATGTAGCAGCACATAAAGCACCAAGAAAACAGTAACAAACTAAACGAAAAGATGCTTCTTCCTGCACCGCTGACCAAACAACTCTACGCATTCCCTGAAACCACTTCTCGGTTCACCTGAGGTGACTGCAGCCGACACCCGCACCAGCCTACCTGCGGAGCGCCCCGCGCCGCGACCGCTCACGGCCTGGAGCCCCCGGGCTCGGAGCGGGCACCTCCCGCGGAGCCCACGGGCCCGGGCGGCGGGGGCTCGCGGGGCTCCGACACGCGTTCGGCATCTCACGGGCACCGCCGAGCCCGCTCGCGCTGCACCACATTGTCAGTTCTGACTGGGGGCGGGGGAAGCAAGGCAGAAAAACCTACCTACGAGCAACTAAACCAGCGCATGGCTACCGGCTGCTGCGGAGCGGCGGAGCCCGCGGCCCCCGCCCCCCGNCGGGCGGGCGCGGAGCTGCCGGCGGCACACGGCCGGAGAGCAGCACTCGGGGCTCGGCTCATGACTTGAGGTTCTTGGGGCCTCCTTGTGGACATTTCTACTCCTCCTACCAAGCGGGGTGTTAGAAGTAACGGAAAGGAAACAATTCCCCAGCTAGTTGTTGAAGGATGCAGTACCGAGCCGAAGAAATTTTACACAAGGTAGGAAATAGGAGTCGTCAGATCTCGGAAAATTGATGAAGTTACAAAAATTCATTCCTAGAATGAGTTCGTCAACACGCATGTGGGTAGCAAACACTTGGCTTTCTGTGGAACTCGTACAACCGCAGGCTCGGGGCGATGGGGAGGAGGAGTGACCAAGGAGAGCAAAAGCGAGTCACCCCCACCGTGCCACCGCCGGCACTGGGGAAAGAGAGGAGATGGAGGCACTGAGTTTACAGATCTTACTCGTCTAAGCTCCAGACTTTATTTCACAAGGAGACCATACCCACGGGATTTACTGTACAGAAAGATTCAATTCCAAGAGCTTACAAATTACTAAGTCTGTCCCACTGGCAATAACATCTCACCCACAGAATTGAATACAAGAATTGTCAAGTTTTTCTGGCAACATTTATTTTTTTCTTTTTACACTAATTTTTGATTTCTTCAGTATGTCCTTCATTCCTGATATTTTCTAATGGCATAGAAACATTACGTGGATGCACTGTCAGTGCAAGGGCAATCAAGCAAGGAATATCAACACACCCTGCCTTCTCCACACACAGGCTTTGCACTCAGGGCTGCATCCCAACCACTACTGAGATGCTGTGACCTTTTGGCTGTCCTTAACAGCCTGGGCTACTTCAAATTTGTGGGATATTTTACTTGAAAAATTTCCTTCTGAGTCAAGCCACTCAAATTGAACTCCTGCTGTTTGCTGCAAGGCAAGGGGGACATTTACAAAGTGCCTGGGGATTCACACAGAACCTACTGGTGCCTCCATCCTGATTTCTGCAGAGCTCTGACACGAGTGCCCAGCTGGCACAGCCAGGCAGAGCCTGCTTGGCCACCAGAGTGGGGATGTGGGGCTGTCCCAGGCACTTTGCATCCGTCTCACTCCGAGACAAAGCTTACTGCACCCCAGCTGTGTGGAGATCCAGGTCACCTAACAGCTAACTGGACACAGTTACAAGCACTAGAATTACCAGGAAAATGGACTTTTGGGCAAAAGACTGTAGACATTACTTCCCCAACCACTTCATTTTGTCTTACCTATGTGCTGTCAGATAAATAACCAAAGCTTGCAGGAGCTTTGCAAGTAACAGCACTCAAGTATCAACAGAAGCATTGAGAACAGAGGGCAGTAACAGTCCTCATTGTTTTGGCATTTAAATAAATGCAGATAAACAAGATAAATCGAGTATTAAGTGTACTGTACCCTAAAGAAAACCCTCTTCCCATCCCAAAGTGTACTGTAAAACATGACGTATTTGTGTTGGATAAGTGAGCTGAGCAAGGCAATTCTTTTCTGTCTCTAAAGAAATAAACATTCTAAAAGAAGCCATAATGAGTTTTCTGCATCAGCTGGTTTCTAACTTTGGTAATGAACTGACATTTGAGGATACAAATATAAATGAGCTATTTTACTCACACTCTCCCTTTCATCATGTTCTTCAGTTAATCCTTTGAGTATTTGAAGTGAGGCTCACACAGTGCATGCATTCCTTCTAGAGGACCTTGAACAGCAAAGAGAGGAATGTTAAGGAAATGGGTTGTGGAAAAATTCAGCGTGGAATATGATCTGTGGCTTGTATTTTCATTCATTTGGGTAAGGTAATTTAATTATAATGAAATTATGTCTGGAGGGAGATAAAGCAGAAAAGTGAATTTGCCTTTTGTTTGACTATTTGCATCCCACTTCTGGAAAAAAAAAAAAAAAAAAAAAAAGAAAAAGCAAAAAAAAACCCAAAAAACAAATGTTTGCAAGCCATGCAGGGAATCAAGTGAGACCAGGGTTGGTATAACCAGGTTAAGGGGTCAGTCCTGTGTGTGTCTGAACTTCTGCTATCACACAAAGGGAAACATGCAAAGGTCACTGTGGGTATCAGACACCAGTAGACCCTGTCTTACGGGCATTGAAAAATGCCATTTTCCTACTGAAAAGCTATCCTTTTGTTTTGTCCCTGGCAATGAAGCAGTAGAAAACAAAATGCATGGCACATGTGGCAAAGGAGAGTATGGCACCCTGTTAGCTCTGCAGAGGGTACTGAATTTCAGCTCCCCAGAGCTACCTAAAGCCCTTTGAACCTTCTTTATTCCAGTGCCATGGGTAAAAACATGGTTAAAACGTGTACATTGCGGAAGCTGAGTGAGAAAACAACACAGGACCTGCGTGGTTTCACACTTAGGGAAGCCCCTCTCAATAAACTAGCATTATGCGGAGTAGAATGGATCTAGCCCTGTATAAAACGCGTATTTCTTTGCCAACAATGACGGAATATCTCCGAGCCCTCGGGCCCGAGGGAGAGCCCCTGGCCCTCAGCAGGACAGGCCGCGCAGGCCGCACACCGCCGCGCCCCGCGGGGGCTGCTGGGAGCTGTAGTCCCGCGGGGGCCGCCCCAGGCCCGCCCCGGCCGCGCCTTCCCCTCACGGCCCTGGCGGGGGCGGCTTTGGGAGCTGCTGGTGCCGCCGGGACCTGAACCGCAGCGTGTAACAAACGCTTGAAGGTGCTTGCTTCTCCTCTGGGATTTCAGGAAGACATTTCGGGGCTGGCTGTGATCGTTTGTGGTTCCTGCTGCTCACTGTGAGGAGAAAGTAAACCAGAGAGATTTCATCCAGATGTGGCTGGCCCAAAAAATCATCAATTCCTCGTAATGCACAGCACTGACAGCACGGGAATCCAATGGGGGCACAGGCTGTTATCTAAGTAACTTTAGTCAGGGGAAGTGTGGAAGTGACATGGGTGTAAAACTCCAGCTTGCCCTGCAAGCTGAATTAATGGATAGCTATGTACAGTCAATTAATAACAACAGACTAAAAACACCTTTTGCATCATTTCCCTCCTAGCAATACAAGCCTGAAGAGGGACCGTCCAGGCCATAGGGTTTGATCAGCTGCCATCACAAGTCCTCACACAGCCCCATCCACACTCAGTGCTGCCTCGGGGCCCAGGAGGATCCTCACCCCACCCTGCCCTGCAGGAAGGCTCTGTCTGCCTCCTCTTTGCTGGGGATTAGGAACAATTAATCTACAACTTGAAAAACATATAAACAGTTCATACCTGTTTGTTCCTGGAGTAATAACCTTTAGTTTAATATTGTTCAGTTTAATATTTGACTTCCCTGTTTCTTGTATAGACTCAGCTGTCTGAATGACCTCAGCCCTTCCATGGTCTGCATTTTCTGATCTTGTTCCCCTCTCCCCTTTCTGTACATTCACCTTCCAGAAAAGGACATTTGGAGCTGCACCCTGGGCTGCAGTAGGGTCTCAGCAGTACCTGCTCCCTTTCCAGTCTGCTCTGAATGGCCCCCTGCTCCACACTACGCTTTTATCACACCCATATGGTACTGATTAGACCTCCTTGGACTAATAAGTAACTAGGGGTCTTTTCCACAGTTCCTCGCAACTACTGTCTACTCAGAAAGAGGAAAAAATCCCTGTTACTGGTCAAGTTGCATCTTTCCAGCACTTTACTCTCAGAAAACTATTTCCTCAGTTAAGATCTTTTCCACCCCCTGTCCACAGTCTTTTTAGTTTTCTTGAATGTAATTTTGCCACTTACCTTTCTCCACAGCATCAACAGCTTAACACCTGCTGTCCTGCTCTCCCTTCCCTACTTCAGCATTGCACAGAGAGTTCCCAGAATGACAGATAGTTCCCAGCCCATGGAGTCCAGCAAAGAAGTGCCTCTCTTCAGTTCCTGCCTTGACCAGGAAGGTCCTCCAAAAACCCTGCTGTGTCTTCTTCAGTCCTCTTCTGACCTGCCAGGGTTTTCTGCATGGCTGGGTATTATCCTGTTGCTCTGAAGTTCTGCATAAAACCTAGACAAAAGCCTAAAGATAGCAGTGGTGTTAAGCAAGTGTGGAGGGAAGGGAGGCAGAAAACCTGTGGCCAGAATGCAGCAGAGCAATGTGGTAGCAGCCTGGCATTCATTTTTGAGGCAGTTACGTTACAGTATGTGTTAAACACAAGGTCAGAGCACAGCAGCCAGTCGGCCTCAGTTTACCTTCCATGCATTTACCTGGGTACACTCTCACGAGGTCAAGAACGGGATCTGGAGATGTGCACAACCTTTTGTGCAAGCTCTGGCTGTCAGGCTGAGAGCTCTGCAGGTGCCCAGTGCTGGAGCAGTGACAGCTCCCGGCTGCCAGCCTGAGGGGAGCAGCACTGCTCCGACTCACTGACCAGGCAGGGGGGCAAAGACCTCGCTTTTGTCCTGCTGGGAAGGCCCTGAAACCTTTGCTTTAGTATCCTAAGGTACTTTTAAAACAATATGCATTACCCAAACTTTTTTCGTAATCATATGAATCTCCAGTAAAATGACTAGAGTTGCACCTCGTTCATTAACACACCAGCCTAAAAATGAACGTGTACAGCAGCTGACTACAATCCAAGGCCAGTGATACCTTTCTGCTTTTGCTTTGTCTTTTTTCCAAGACTGAATTGCTTAAATAAATCTTCCTGCACGTGAATTATATCCACTTCACCAAGAATTTCCTGCTCTACTTATTTTGTTGTGCAACTCCTTATTGTGGTAGTTGCTCATATTTAATAAAGCTTCCGTCTAGACTTAAACCTTTGTTATTTTAAAGCTTATACTTTATATTAAAAATCATTGTATAAAACACAGCTCATTGTGCCGGTACTAGCAGTAATACCTGCCACATATTTGCCCAACTTGTAATAATGTAGCTAGAAGCCTATAAAAAGTATTCATATGAAATACCAACACTGTTAAACAGAATCCAGCCTAATAAAAACATGTTATATAAACAGGGCTCAGACATCTCAGTGAAATAGCTACTATTTCTCTGGGAAATCTAAACTGTAGCACTTTGGTTGTAGGAAGTGAAGCAAATGAAAGAGCACAACATGGTGATGCACTCAGAAAAACAATTACAGACAGATGTGTCAACAAAACACAAGCAGAAATCTCAACGTCATTTCAAAGAGTACATTAAAAAATTAGTGCTAGTTTTTTTTCCCTACTTTGCTGGGAAGCTTTTCGCCCAGGGCTGAAGAACCAGACTGTCAGAAATATCCAGATTTTTAGCATTTGTAAAGACACCACGTCCCAGTAAAAACTGGCATCTTCTTTCCATGTTGTTATTTTGGTGTAACTGCCAGTAAGTGATGCCAGGTGTGGAAGACCAGAGTCTGGCACTTCATTCTTTGCTCAGCCTTGGAGGATGCTGCTCCTCATCCCTCTGAAAGCACTGAGGACCCAGGGAAGGGCATTTTCTGCAGCTCTCAGTTACTGGTTCTTTTGGGGGAACTTACAGGTGCTCTGTCTGCACTTAGGCACTGAACTGTGAGCAGACCAAAATAAATGACATCCCTATGATTTGTGTGTCAATATGCAACCTCAGAGGATGCACACATTGCTTTGGTGCACAGTGGTAGCCAAAACAGACTGCAAGAAAAGAACCGCTGTTACAGGGGGGGCAATATTCCAGTCACACATTAGAGACCCTGTTTTTCCCTCTGCTCTCTCTTTCGACATAAACCAAACCCAGATGCATCTGAACATGAGCAGACATGACATTCAGCAGTTCTGCATTAAGGTTATAACAGTTAAACTGATCATTTAAAAACTTACTCAGCTCTTACATTGGTTGATGAGTGCTCTGATCATGGGTGCTCTCGAGCACATTTGCTGTAACTTGTTCTCCAACTGCTCTGGTGATCACATAATTCAGAAAAATATGAACAGTTGTTCTTTTGCCTGAAAACATAATTAGTAGAGATACATCTAAATTTGATTACCATCCAACTCAAAAAATTTATATCCGCTCTACTATAAATACTATTTACTTAACAAATCAGCTTAGGAGCACTTTTCAATTTTTATTGGTGACAATCTTTGGTTAAAAACAGTGTATTTCTGAACTTTCAATGGCACAAAAAAGAGAAATGAGATTGTGGGCTATTAGAACAGACACACCCCTCTGGTTCTAGCTTGAAATGAAAATAGGAACTATCAATCAGGGATTTTTTGTGAAATTTTCATAGTCTCTGCAATAACACATAATAAGAAAAAATGCTTTCATTCAAATTAGTGTCAAAACCTTCTCTTTTGCTCATATATATGATATGAAAACCAGTTTAAAAATATTGCAACTATTAACTCTAAAAGGATTTAAAGGCAAAATCTACTAATACACAAAGAACAAAAACTCATGGTTAGTATTGCATGTACTACCTGACATATTATGTGACTGGTACTATCTAAATTTTTCATTCCCTACTGCTCTTAAATATTTTTCAAGTCTCTTGTTCTTACTGTGCTCTGCAGCTGACATTTCTTACACAGCACTCTACACCATGTAAATGTGACATCTACTGGTAAATAAATTTAACGAGAGCACTTGGTTATGGAGAGCTCCTGAAGGTGCAATCATAGAATACTTGGGGTTGGAAGGAACCTTAAAGATCATCTACTTTCATGATTTCAGTTTACAGGACTGTGTAGTAACCTGGAACATCAAAAAAAAGTTCGAAGAAAGTCAGAGTTGAGTTCTGTTAGTCAGTAAGTAGTAGCTGAATTAAGACCAGTTTAATAACTTCAGGCATAATACTAGGTATGCCCTAAAGCATAGGTTTATGTTGTACAAATCCCAAGTGAAAAAGCATTTGTGCTGATATTTCAAGCTTCCTTGAGGGACTTTAAAAAGGACCAAATAAGTTTATGAGACTTTAGGGAGTTAGTTTCCTCCCAGCATTCACTACAATACTTCTCCTGGCAGGCAACAACTCTTGCAGCAAACTCAGTCCTGCTCTGAAATTCCCTTCCAGAGTCCATGAGCTATGGGTGCTGTGGCTCTCTGGACTGGATGTCCTGGAGCCAAGGCCCTGGGTTATGTCCTAAACACAGAGCAGATCCTTCTGTGCAAGTGGAACCACTCTGGACATGAATTCACGTGCTTGCACTAACAAACCATATTGTGACATGCAAGTTACATCACATTATGTGTTCTGCCACCATGATCCTGTTTCTGGTACAATGGGATGTTTTTACTAAGGCTGCCTGCTCAGATCCTTTGTTTTTGCCACTGGTAAGGAAGCCTGCCAGATGCACACTTCTCAATGTATATGGCCAGAGAAAAAAGGGAAATAAAGATAATGTATTAACTGAGGACACACTGTGCCTTTTTTAGGGGAACAGTTGAAAACAGGTATTTTATAAACACTGGGCATTTATAAAATGATTACATATTGATAGCTTAACCTGAATTAACATGCCTGTGAGATAGATGAATCATGTTTTACTTATCCAAGGTGTTACCTATCATTAATGAAATCCTGGCATTCAGATCCCCAGCTCATGCAAGCATCAAGTAGAAGGATCATGGCAAAGATGGGAGAAATTGAAAGAACATCCCAATCAAGCATCCATTTTGTTGAACTGTTACTTAGATAACTACATACACATTCAAAGTAGCAATGTAGATACAAGGTAAAGAGCAATACTTCCGGAATTCTTGTGATATTGCTGGGTACACCAAAGCATTAATACAACACTAAATCAAAAGGAGGTCTTGGATCATTTTTTTTTCTTCAATTGAATCAAATTACACTGGTGGGGGAAGAATTTCAGTTAACCTAGCCTTTCCAGCACTCCAATTTTCTCTTTGTTGCCCTAGTCAGCAGTAATTTTTCCTGGAACTTACTGAACACACTCAGAACATACCACACTGCTTGCCAGGCTGCTGAGACCTTGCTCCATTTGTGTCAACATAGCTACAGCTGTGTCCTTCCTAATCTTCCACAGGGCCTTGGAAGCAAAGGAAGAAGTGTCTGATAACAACCTCCCAGCAAAGGAAAACACCTGTTACTGTGGTTGTGTACAGATGGGAACAGATCACTGACCTCCCTCTCTCAAACTCCAACAACCTTTCATCCTGAAGAGTTTTTGTGCTGCAACCTTGCCATCAGACCTTAGATTGCCACTGTGTGATCCATCAAAATCTAACTCTGTAAGCTGAGAACCAGTAAGAAATGTGCAAGTTTGTCACTGGCTCTTCCATTCATGCGTCACTGAGCAGCAGCTCATGTCAATGAACATCACAAGTATGTTGCTTTTAAGCTTTAAAGCAAAGAGACATACACAATTTTTAGAAATACGTTTTTGCAAAGACATTTGTACTTGACCCTCTAAGGGAGGGAACAGCATAATGAAGCTGTAAGGATTCTAAAGGAATGAAAACACTGTTGGGAACTGATCCCAGTGATTTCATAGAAACCTTAAGCTGCTTTTATCCCACTGAGGGACCACTTTTTGTAGTAGTCAATTATAAGAATAAAATACATTTTCAATATCTCCAAGTTTCCTTCAGGCATCCCTCTTTGTCATATGATACTCCTCCCCAAATCCAAACCACAAAAACAAAAAGGTAAAAATGTGACTAGATCTCAGATTGAATTCATACTTTTATTTGTCATCAAATTCAGACATTAGAAAGATAATCTTGAGATCCTGTCTTGCCTCTAGGTACCCATCTTATACTTCAAAAAAATCCAGCACTTCACATAATCCCTATGTAGGATGACAAACATTTACTATCTATAAGGCATTTAAACATCCTCGTGGAACTCTAACCCTTTTACTGCCCAGCCTGGTGTTAGGTGCTCGTATTTTACCCTTTCTGTTAGAGACCTTAAATCAGTCAGCCTTCCATTAAAAACATTTTTAAAATGTATGCAAGACCCACACTTGTAAAAAACTGTGGTGGTCAAACTTTTTTTTTTTTTAAATATCATTAAACACATCCAGATCAGCTATGTACACCTCGTTGGAGAATAGAATTGGTTTTTTGCCAGTTTCTAATGGAATGGTTCTTCAGTTCTGATCTGGGATAAATCCTCCTTATGCAGCAAATCAGAAGAACAGATTTGAATGACACCTTCAAATCTGTGGCTCAGCATGCTGTGTTTGTTTAGGAGCTGTAGTAAAAGCAGAAGACAGTATTTTCACAGGTTTTCTAGCTCAGCTTTAGAAAAAGTACAAAGGTCTTTAAAATGCAATGTAGCAGTAGTACCAGGAAGCCAAGAACACAACACCGCAGCCGCAGGCGTACAGCAGCAGAAGCACAGAGGCCACAGCTCAGCTCAGACAGCAGGAAGAGGAGGAGCTGCGTTACAGAGCAGGCACCAGAGGCCTCTCTGAAAACCACTTGCAGAAAAAGCCTCAAGACAGACAATGCCAAGACCATGAACAGTCTTTACTTCTATCAGTTGTTTCACAGCACAATGAGACACAGCACAAAGTTTGTACAGCGGGATCTGCAGACAGTTTAAAAACAGGCAATTATTTTTAATAAAAAGCATTGAGTCTGAATGAAAATAATATGAAGACAAACAATACTGAAGCTAATAATCACCCTTGTTTGCTTTTGATTGTCTAAGAAGTCCAAGACTTCTCATAGTGCCTTTAATGTTCTCCACACCACCTTCTCCAGACACCCTAGTGTAAAGGTTTAGTGTAAAGCTTAATGCATCCCAACTCATTCATGTAGTAGGTTTCACAAACTTTTCCTCTTGCTCTCAAACCCTGCTCACGTGTGGGGAGGTGCAACAGCTGTCATTATACAACATTCTGATTCACAAAGAAGCAGCACAAGTGTTGTACATAATTTAATTTGCACTTCTGTATATAAATGTTTACTATTGCACACTATTGCAGCACTTAAAAACATCTAATTATTTGCAAAAATTAGTAAAATACTTTAAAGGATTTAAAAATAAGGGTTTTAATGCAACTGACAAGATAATAAAAAAAGCAATTTACTTAATGAGATACAATCCTTTATGTTGGAAATGAAAGTTACATACAACTAGAGTACAATTAAAATATACCATATAGTTCAACACTTAATTCCTCAAATGTGTAAAATTAACAAGCTTCTACTGTCATAGATATACAATTTTTCCATATTGTGAAAAGGATTTTTCAAATTAAATACAGGTAACATAATATTCTGTAGTTATATTTCATGACTGTGTTTAAATGAGAGGGTTGTATAATACTCACATTGTCAAATGTACTCACTAATGCCTTGGAAATTGCACACTTCCCCTCCTTTTCCAAAATAGAATCTCATTTCCATACTGAAGTCTATTATGCCATATTGGAAAAGTGGTTTACTTTCTAACAGGATTTTCATAAAATTAAAAAATAGCATAATATCATGGCATTATGATGACTTTTCCACTTATGCTCGTGTAGAATTTAATCTGGATATCAGACAAACATGTCAGAATCCATTTCCTAGACGTCTGTCTTATTGTACACGCAAGATGAATGATTACAGTATTTTACAGAACAGAAAAATCTCTGAACCTTCCTAGAACTATAAATGTAATGATTAAAAATTAAAATCATAACAGAATCAAATTGTGATCTCCAACATTTATTAAAATCTTTTAAAGTTCATAAACGACAACAAAGTTACTGTAGAATTTATCGCATACAGCTAGCATACAGCAGCATGTCCTTGGTCTAAATGAAATACAAAAGATTTTAACATTTTCATACAAAGGATTTCTTTAAATTTATTAATGTGACGATATATCTTTGTTACATAAAATTTGCTACAGCAAAGTATCTTATACTTTTCTTGCATGTATGTAAATATGGGTGGACAAAGACTGCATTCAGTGTCAGCCTCCTAATGACGTTGTGCAAAAATGCTCAACAACCTAAACATACAGAACATTGGGTGGTATGTTTCATACTCTTTTGTAAAATGTCTACAAAGGCTTTTCTTTTAGGAGTGTCGTACAGATTAAAAGGAAGGAATGCCAGCTTGTTTATTTGCACTGGCATTCAAAGAAATCCAATGGCTATGTATCAATATAGCTCATTTTTTTAAAAAAACAATTCATCCTTGTATGCATGTAAATTTATCATAAAACATGAGTCTAGTTTAAAATTTTAGATGTGCTGTTTTAAGACAGGTCACTGAGACAGCCAGAACCAAGTGTACAAATAAAACTACTATGAATAAGTTTAAAAGCAACCCCAAAAAAAGTGCTGAGCCGCTGATTATTAACATTGAAATAAATGTGTAAAAGTGCCCAAAGCTAGCACATGGTAGCAATACCTTTTAAGTCAGTTGGTGAGAGTATACAAAACATAATTAAACCCAAATACTTGTATCCGTGTGACCATACATTCTGATTGATTGAAAGAAAGTAGGTTAGAAATGAAGACACAATGCAACTAAAATAAACTCAGCTGTTGCAGTTTTTAAACTTGATCTCTTTTCTTCATGAATGAAGTGCTGTAATTAAAAAGAAAATGATTGTAGCAGTACTCCATCCTCAGTTTACTAATATAGTATACCAGAATAAAAACTTGGCAATAACCTCTTATTCTTAACAGCTAACAAAAAATAACCGTGTTCATCCAGCAATGCATCTAGAACATTATTTTGCATTTGCTAAACCATTTGTTTTTCATAGCTAATGGCAGAGCGCATTTTGCTTTTTGTGGCATGGTGGTTTTCATTCTAATGGATGCCTTTTTTAATCAAAAAAGGCTTGAAGCAAGGAATACTTTGGGAGCCCAAACATTGGCTACTTTTTAAAAATTAAGAAAAAAAAAAGAAAGAAGAAAAGGTGAATCAAAATGAATTCTCTACAGTACTGACCAAAACTTCCTTTAAGAGTTTAGGGTTCTTGATCTTAAACAAGCCATTTCATACCTGCCAACTGAAATGCTGGTAAGTTGACTTGGTTTAATATGGTTCAAAATCCAGACCAGATGGAATTACTCCCTCTCATGAGACTGTAAGCTTTCCATGGTACAGTCTGGTTATGGCAACTTGCCTACTGCCTAGGTGGGAAATACAAAGGAAGGAGGCAGTGACAAAAACTGCAGGGATGTAGAAAACCAAGGCACGGGGTCTAGCTACTGTCCCCTACTTAAGCCATCCAATTGATTCTACTGAATTTTGGTCAGCCTCCAGGAAAAATGTTTTTAAGTTAATTTAGCAGACATTTATATGGCGATAAATACTACCTTTGAAAATGCTAAAAATGTTGGCTAGGTTTAGTCTGAGCTACTAAAAAATTATTATAAATTGTAGCATCAGACACAAGACAGACATGAATTATTGGCTGGCACAGACTAGAAGCAACATTTATCTTTCACTTCAGTCTAAATCACACTAGCCGCAACACCTTCCATTTCACTCACACAAATAATACATTATTCAAAATAAAATGGAGCATTCTTGGGTAAAAAACTACTTCATTTCAAAGGGGGAAAATGAACAATACACAGAAACAAAGAACGACAGAAACCAAAGTTAAGTAGGAAAGTGGTCTATTATTCTGTGTTACTGCACAAACAGTGCTTGCTTAATTGTGCCTAGTTAGAAGGGTTGGTGCAAACTGCACACATGGAAGATGGCAATAAAGACCTCAGTCAGCTTTGTGGAATGAAGTAACTAGGTAACTGTTTTGACATATGATGGTCTCAGCTCCACCTCATCTGTTAACAGAGTGCAAAGATCCCAATGTGAGCCCTGATGTCATCTTGTCCTCTTACTCCTACTAAAAGTCAGCAAATTCTTTTGCACATTTTTCTGTTAGAGACGCACGAATATCTTCTTCTTCATAGTCATCAAAGTTGCTGGTATCTCCAGGACCTCTGCACTTTGGTATGAATGGAGCTTCTACCTGTATTGGTGGGAGACACAAAAAGACACATAAAATGTTACTGGGCTAATACCAGTAGATTTAGCATTGTAATAATGAGCACAGCAACACTTCTATTACTTTTCAAATCCTGCTGAGAAATCAGGTATTACAGGTTTAAGCTGTGGCACATAAACAAAACCAACCTAAGAAGGTACAGGCCTAGATGTGTCAATCTAAATTGAATAAGACTAATCTCTTGCTGACAGACATCATTAAAAATGACTTCCACTTCCAAACAAAGATTAGTTCCCTCCTTGCAGAGGCGATCCTGGCTCCTTCCAGCTCATTAGCACAGGACATGGAGAACACTGATTGTCACCACCACTACACAAAAGTTTTAGGATTGTTTGGAACACTCTCCTTCCTACTTAACAATAATCTTCTATTTCCAAATAAAAACTAACCTAATACAAGTGTAAAAGAATTTGTTCTGCATCTCTTATGAAGTTCCTCTTAGGACCAAACTGAGAAGTAAAAGCCTTCTCCAAACCAGGCCACAATGAGACACAAGCAATGACTTGAAGGATTCAGTCAAAACCCCTTCTGTAAGGTAAGCAAAATTGCAACAAAACTATGCAGGTGATGCAAATTTAAACCTGGAAACACAGAGTAATCAAATAAGTATCTCTCTTCCAAACATCCCAAGGAGTAAGTGTGCCAGAGGCAGAATGGTGGAGAGACAATGAAGCAGGGCAGGCACAGCTCCAGCTCCAGCTGAGGCAGAGGACCACACCACACCGTGCAACCAGGTAGATTGCTGATGGTGGGGGTGTGTCACACGTGTAGATCAGTAAATTAGAGAGGTACAGCACAGACTAACACAAATTAAACTCCACTGACTGTGGGCAGTAACATTATACACCGCCAAGAAATAACAGTAACTTGTGCACTCATGAGTGCTATTGCCACATGTACACCCTTTTGTTCCTGAAACAATGTACGCATTTCAGCAATTTAGCCTGAGGGAGCACACAGGCTGTGTACATAGCTAGCCTACAAAGCCACACATTGACCATTATCTGAATTCCCTCTGTCTTCTTAAACTGACTTTCAGTCACTCTCTTACAACAAAACTCAGAGCACAGAAAATATCTCATTTACTGCTTGAACTTTAGAGCACTTTTGAATGAGACATGTCAGACCTTTTCCTATTATCTTCACTATGGAAATTGCTAGAAAGAGATTGCAGGAGATAACACTGGTTTATACCTGTTTGGCCCGAAGTACAATCATCTTGTCAGGTAGTGTGTTAATAAATATGGAAACACTCAAAGAAAGGGAGTCTTGATTGTATATCATGCAATGGGTGAGCAACTGGCTCACAGGTGGGGCACAAAAAGGTTGCAGTGGATGGGGTGACATAAGACTGGTGACCTGTCACTAGCGGGGTTCTGCAGGGCTCAATCCTTGGCCCTGTGCTCTTCAACATCTCCATAAATGATTTGGACACAGGAGTGAAAGGGATACTAAGTAAGTTCACAGACTATAAAAAACTGGGAGGAGCTGTTGACTCCATGGAGGGCAGGGAGGCCCTGCAGAGAGACCCTAACAAACTCAAGAATTGGGCAATCAGCAAGTATATGAAGTTCAACATTGGAAAGTCCAAATTCTGCACCTGGGATGCAGGTGGAGAATGCTATGCTGAATGTATGGACATATTGCGGGACAAGAGGCTGGAGAGCAGCGCTGTGGGGGTCCTGGTTGATGGCAAGTTGGGTCAGCAGTGCCCTGGCAGACAGCAGGGCCAAGAGTGTCCTGGGCACATCAGGCACAGCATTGCCAGCCAGGCAAGGGAGGGACTGTCCTGCTCTGCTCTGCACCTCGTGTGCTGGGGGCAGCTTTGGGTGCCACAATGTAAGAAAGACATGAAACTATTGCAGTGTCCAAAGGAGGGCAACAAAGGTGGTGAAGGGCCTTGATGAGAAGCTGTGTGAGGGACAGCTGAGGGCAATGGGTCTGTTCAGCCTGGAGGAGACTGAGGGGAGACCTCACTGCAGTTACAGCTTCCTGGGGAGGAGAAAAGGGGAGGCAGGTACTGATCTCTGCTCTCTGGTGACAGTGACAGGACCCCAGGGAATGGCCTCAAGAGTCAGGGGAGGTTTAGGCTGCGTATCAGGAAAAGCTTCTTCACCCACAGGGTGGCCGGGCACTGGAACAGCTCCCCAGGGCAGTGGTCACAGCACCGGCTTGACAGGGTTCAAGAAGTGTTCGGACAATGCTCTCAGGCACATGGTGTGACTCTTAGGATGTCCTGTGCAGGGCCAGGAGTTGGACTGGATGATTCTTGTAGGTCCCTACAAATTCAGTGTATTTTATGATTCTGTATCTGAAATATTAAGTAATTGACTAGTTTACTTATGACTGTAGCATTTAAAAAAAAAAAAAAATTCACATGACATTATGTGCCAATGTTTGTTCAGGAGAATACATGTGGTAACAGCCACTGCAAAAAACTAGTATAAACCAAAAGTTTGTTGCTGTATTTCTATGACTACTTGAATGATATTACAATCCATGCTGTTGTTTCAGACCCTCAGTATTACAGCTTTTATTCTTTATAATTAGAAGCTTCAAACTTATTTGGCATCAGTTTTCACAACCCTTTAAATCTAGTAATAGCTATTCTGCCTGTACTACTTGTTAACATTTAAAAATATTTCTTATTCCAGTGTATAGCAGTACATTAGCAATGCTAAGAATATTTAGCACAGTATTAAAACACCTGCTTTAATATTATGGAGCTTGGGTGTTCCCAAACAGCACACTGGCAAATGAAACTCAGTGCATATAAATTTGCCTTGCAAAGAGGCATTAAGAAAGCGAAGAACAGATAATTAGAATTCTACAATAGGGAATATTTTCTTAAAAATATCTATACTTAAAGCAAGGAATACAGGATGCGTTAATTGTACCCTGTCTTCCAGTAATTAATACATTAGTGAATAATTCAACAACTGTACTGTCAGTTTGTGTAGCCAAACAACCAGTTTCTTTTTATAAACTATTGTTGGTATTTAGGTTTGGCCCTTAAAATACTGCTGTTACAGCAGCAAGTTCATGCCACTATAGTCAAGACTGTTAGCATTTCAAATTCAAACCAATTTCTTTAAATATTATCATTTATCTCTAGCTTTTTTTTACAGTATCAAGACAAAGCAAGAACGAGGAGTGAGCAGGTTGCTTTGGGAGGAAAAAGAAAGGGTCTAGCTTTGGCTTGAACTTTTCCACACTGAAGCACAGTCTGAGTGCTAAAAGCTGGCTGGAAAGGAAAACAAATTCATCTCTGCTGTGGAGGAGTATTTATAGATGCCACTACAGCAGGGGTTAAATAAAAAGTGAGAGAGGCAGGAGATGCCTTATCCTGAGATAATCCAGAAATAAACTAACATATAACATGTGTCTTAAGGAGAACATGAATGTACACAGAGGTCCAGGATAAAATACCCAAAAGAAACAAACATAATTCAAACAATGCATATCCTTTGGAGTCTTAAAAGATTAAACTACTTTCACCCTTTCTCAATTTCAAGTCACAGATCTAGGAAATAAAAAATAAACACAATAATTAGAAATTTTACTTCAATCCCATAAAGACCTGTAATAGTTTTGATCAGGAAGGGTCTTACCTTTCTCTGATAAATGGCAATCCAATCTGTAGTTGCAAACCACTTGTGATTCTTTATGTCATTTACACCATTCTTGAGATTTCCATATCGTTTGGTCAAATCTACCTGGAGTAAATTTCTTAGAAGATCCTTTAGGTCTGAACTGAAGTGTGATGGGAACCTCACCTAAAATTATACACCCACAACATTAAAAAACATGATACAGATTTGATTCTTTCCCCTGTGAAGTGAAACAACTTCACACAAAAGAAAACAGTGGGACAATTTTCTATCTTCCTTCTGAACCCAAATCAAGCAGGAATGCATAAAGAGACAGATGATTATTGTTGCATATATATTTCTGCTTCACAAAGCCTTTATCAATAGCATTATATTGCCCATCTACCATTTCTTGAACGGAAAGTTTGTAGGAGGCAAAATATTAATTTAATGTAACAGTGATCTAAAAGCTAAGTTAAACTTGGTGTCTCACCAACACATCATCTCAATACATTCTCAGCTATTTTGTAGGTATAAATTTTTATATTATATTATACATACACACACAGAGGAGACACAGTATATAGCATATAAATATATAGATATCTCTGAAATAACTGTACATTCAGATATATGAAAAGTCAATCTGGAACTTTATGCTGTGCTGCAGTCTGTTTCTGGTAACTAAATGCACCAACATCAAAAGTCTTACGTAACAGCACTATTTGAAGCACGCTAGTGACTTGCAATTCATTCAAGCCTGGCTAAAGGATATTTCAAGATGATTCGTGGGATGTAATTACAAAGGGTTTTACTAACAAATGATTGACTAACACCATTTGAGATGGCAGAGAGAAGGAAGGGGAAAAGAACAGGCAGAAAGCTGTGTCTGTCATCCTCACAGTCCCACTGTTTCACACTGCCAATATTCAGCTGATCAGTTATGATGTAAATACTGATAATGGAATTACTTAACATAAAAACATTAGGAGAAATCAAGAAGTCAAATTATCAAGGACCCTGCTTCAGTTTACCTACCAATATGGTTCTATTGTAGATTATGCAAAATTCACAGGTTTTAATGACTATAATACCTAGACCACAGAGAAGTAAGGAAATATTAACTCAAATTTTTAAGTGGAGCACTAAGCAAATGAGGTAGAATAAATGAAAGACCCCAGGTTATAAGGAATTGCTGGCTGAGGACTGAATTAGAGTTTCCAGAGTTGATGTCCAGTGCTGATTCTGCAGCTGTCCCTCCGTGGACTTAATAAAAAATGTAGATGACCAACAGTACAAATGTCAAGCCAATTAGATAAAAAATACAAAAAATGCCCAACAACGTTTTTAGATTAGAAGAAAAAATGTCTTTGAAAATATGTCTTGGTAAAATAATTCCCATATATTCATGGACACAGTTGAAGATTCACAGCATTAAAACCTTTCAAAGAGCAATCACCAAACACCTTCTTTATTTAAATAAGAATCAACCCCAACGCAGTGCACCACAGGCCTACTGAGGTACTGCCCTTGATTAGAATTACAGAGGCACCTGAGATGCAGCACAGCATGTGTCCATGTAGGGATGAGGAAGAGAACAACTGTAACAAATCAAGTGAGCACAAAGAAACAACACTGGCTGGCAGAAGAAACATCAGAATGATTACATTTTGGTGCTACCCAGTACACTAATATATATTAATGAAAAAAAAAGGGATATATTGGAAACACTTTTCAAAAATTTTATATAACAATGAAAGCCAAATGAACATTAGATATGTCCAGCTATGCAACTGTGGAAGTAAAGAGACCTACTAGGAATGATGGAAACTCTTCAGGGCTTCTCAAAAATTGCAAAAAAAAATCTAGAAAATAGCTAGGCAAATTAAGCACACAGCTAAGTAGTTGTTAATAGTCTTTGGATCACTTTAATCTAAGCATAAAAAGATATTATACCATCATGTCTGTAAATTTAGTAACTTGCATTTTAAATTTGGAGGCAGGGAACAGATTTTTATAACTTTGATTTTCAAAAAACAATGTCTGTACTTATGAAATGTACATTACAAACTTGTCCTATGTCCTTTTCAAATTGCTCACTGTCTACAAAAACAATTGCATTTGTGAAAACACCCAGAGCCTTAACTCACCTTGCCAGACACAATCTTCTCATAAATTTGAATGGGCTGATCTGCAAAGAATGGGGGATATCCAGCTGCCATTTCATAGATTAACACTCCTAATGCCCACCAATCCACTGCCTTGTTGTAACCCTGAATAAAATGAAACACACCAGTGTTAGTACAGTTTCTAACAGAGGTTGAGATTTTCAGTATATATCTCTATATTTATGGAATACAAAGAAAGCAAATACATCATGGTCCATTTAATGCAGAACTTAAAACCTAACTCCTACCAAATTGGCACTCCCAGATTCCAACAGCAATACACTTAAAAGCTAATACAACAGCGAGACAGAAAGTCATGGAAGTGAAGCATTTTGCCCACATTCCTGTGATTAGTGTCTTTACACTCTTGTGCCAAGACTCCCAAAGTGACACAAATGGGCCCAATTTATTTATTTTAAAACAAAACAATCTTGTAACAGAATGATAGTTCTTCAAAGCTTAGGGAAATTTCATTATAGCAACATATATAACAGCACTTCCAGTATTGTACACTGTCACCTTTTTGCTTGATTATCTGCATTTTGGAACATTCAGTTTCATAGGTAGTTAACTAGCTACAAGAGCTTAAAAGTTCAGTTAATTAGATGTTATAGTCATTTATGATCTGATCTTAAAAGACTGAACCTTCAATCATTAGTAGGTCCTATTCAATGTTACAGAAGACAAACCACCAAACCCATCTGTTTCATATATTTTCTCTGAGATCTTTTACAAAGCTCAGGGCTCAACCTCAGTCTTTAAGGAAAAATGTATTATGAAGACTTCGTAGTAGATGCACTGGAATTTGTTTTGCTGTTTTAGCTGCACAGGGGGAAAAAAACTATGCAAATAATAAACATTTTTTCCCCAAAGAGAAGTATTTTTTGTTCATTTTTGACTATCTGCAAAGGGTATTTAATTAAACCATATGTGAAATGTGTAATTTAACATCATGCACTATGATTGGTTTATAGCATAAGCAGTTCTGTATTTTCCATTGCAAAACATACAGTGCTACAGTTAAACAGCTATAGGATGAATAACACTTTATGTTGGAACACTTCGTGCAAGTAGCAGACAAACAGATCTACAGTCAGCTTAGATGGCATGTACTTTAGGTGTAAAACCAGTGGATTGTCATGTTTGATGTGATGTCAACTGCCTGAAAGCTGAAAAACTCTGCAACTAGTTATGTAATGACTACTGATTCATCCCATATGCAGTTCTTGTTACCTTTGGAGTTCTTCTTCTAGTATGTTAACTCTTGAGAATGTAATCACTCAGATCTGTTGTTCTGGTAATGTTGTTAGTTAAATAACTTAATTACAGATCTTTTTTTCCCTCACAAGTTATGTGGCAAGCATATGTAGAAAGTTCCGTACAGATATGTGAAAATCTTTCATTTAGCATAAGTTTTGGCATACTAAAAGAATATTTACAGTGCAATGACTTCATTTTGTGTAATTTGTAAAGAACTGACTAGTCAAGATTTGATTTTTGGAAGTATCAGCAATTGTTTATCCCCCAGAGCTTAATAATTGGGTGAGAAGTTTTAAATACATCAAATGCATGGCTGAGTAACAAGACAGAGTACCTTGCTGAGAATTATTTCAGGTGCCAGATATTCTGGAGTCCCACATAACGTCCAGGTTCTGCCTTTTACTCTTTTTGCAAAGCCAAAGTCCGTGACCTGTCATTGGAAAAAATAAATTAACTGTAACTGCATCTCTATTAAGAAATTTAGAATTAAGTGCTTTGGAAATACTTTGGAAAGCCATTTTTTACTGGGGAAAAATTTATTTCTCAAATCACATAGTATCATCTAGTCAGATGTACCTTTATTAGTCTGTCCTCCTGACACTTCTAATTCAGATAAATAGAAGGTCTCATGACAAAGTTAATAAAGAACACAAAATATGTATTATCACCCTGACACCGGCTTCTATTTATAATTTAAAAATCAGTGGGAACTATGACTTACTAATCTTCCACATGTACTGCAATTACATTATTAATTTCTCTTATACTTTTAACATCAGATTGTTTGTAATGCTAAGAATTTGAAGAACATAAACAAGATATTTATCTTTTCCTTTAGTTAACAAATAAATGAATCACAAAAATGGTTCAATATATCCCCCAGTCTTGTAAATTTAGAATTTTATTGCTTAAGTGTATAAAGGTCATATGTCAAGTTAGTGTGGGAATAAGAACATAAAAGAGGTCTTCCAGTAACTTTTGATTCTGAGTATCTTTGAAAACATCACCAGAGTTAAGTTTGTTTATTTGAGGCCTGGGGGAAAAATGTAGCAATAATTGTATTCACGAATGGCAAGTACTTGGACATTATAAATTCTTCATTTCACTTGTCTTGTTTTACAGTAAATTTTCAGAACTCCGTATACCGTATCATACTCTCTGTGATTTTTCCTTGACTGTATTGCGGAATACATACAGAACCCAAGTAACTACATGTGAAATTCTGGCATCAGTTTCAAGCTACCTTGTTTACGCTCATTTGGGGATCTGTTTCTTTTGTTTCCTCCTTCTTGGTTTCAGTTTCAACCCATTCCTAGAGAAAATATCCTGTACCACAGTGAGAATCGCTGCTAATTATACAATAACCCTTGCTGATGTTGCTGTACATTGGTGTCACAAATGAAGCCAAACTCCAAACTATCAAGGCAGCTTTTCTTCATTTTTGGTAGAAACAACAGCATCAACAGCTGGAACTGAACAGAGTGGGTGACGTGCTGACCAGTCAGCAAAGAATTATTTCTGTGTTTGGGAATGCACATCAGTCTATGTAAGAAGAATACACTGCAGACATGGGACAAACAGTAATGGCTTTTAAAATGCAAAAAACCCCTGAAGCTGAAGCTGCAGCATCAACATATGAACACAAACCTCCCTCTGCCACACCATCACAGAAACTTACTGTTGCAGAGAGAATTGCCAGTTCTGGAATAAGCCAGGCATAGCTTTACAATAGCGATGCTGCCCCTCCACGTTAAAGGAACTTCTACTGATCTTCTCTCTACGGTGTTATCTTACAATCCATGCAAAATTATTTTACAGTTATAAATAAGATATGAAACCTTTCCACTTCTCTGAAACGTTTTCATTGTGTATTTTCTTGTTTAGATTCTGTGGCAAAAGGTGACACAACGAGGAAAGAATTTCCACAGTTTAAGGACTGCACAGCATTGCAGAGTGCTTGCTGCTGCACTCTGCCTTCCCATTTGCCATTTAGCTAAAAACATAAGAGCTATGAGGAAGATGAGAATGTGCCATGAGAGGCTGTTGTAAAACCAAAGCTGACATTTGAGCACTGCAGTGCTGATGTCACTTCAACTCAGCTCACACTCCAGATGTGCTGGGAAGGCTAGGACTGTCCAAAGGTGGGATTCATCTGATGGGCATTAAGTACTATAGTGTCAGGGTTAAGATCTAAGATGGTTTTTTAAACTACTTATACAGACAATGCAGAGAAACAGACATTTTAGGACACCTTTCATCTTGTTCTAGGGCAGATGTATAAAATAGGTCAGATGAACAGAGCTATGTAATCACCTACTTCTCACAACAGACCCCACGGGAAAATCTTGACAACTGGCTCAACTGCAGAGAGCTCTACTGTGCATACTTAATTTTAGTCAGAGGAAGTACAACCCAAAAGTTTTAACCATTGCTAGGCAGCAGAACATTTGAATGCTCCACACAAACATGCTAACATGTCAAACAATTTCAGACCATTTATTCTAAACATATTTTTTTGAATTACCTAAATCTACACTGCAAGACAAAACTTCACTCCCTACGTATATGAAAAAAATCATACCTGGATGTATCCTTGCTGATCAATTAAAAGATTTTCAGGCTTTAGATCTCTGTAGATGAGGTCTAATGAATGGAGGTACTCAAATGTTAGCACTATCTGAGCTGCATAAAACCGTGCGTGTGGTTCACTGTGAAGAGTTAAAAGAATATTAAGTACCCCAATGCTATGCTAAGGTACTGAAACAACCACCTAACTGTCAGGCATAGACAAATTAAGTATCTTTTAACTGGTTCTTTTACTGTGTAACAAGAAAAAGAAAAAGCAAACATTTTCAGAATTGATACATGCATTCCCTAAATTTAAGTCTTGCAGCTAAATACACATGCAAATCAAGATGAACATAACCCACAATGCAGAGCTTTGACTACAAATTTTACTTTTAAAAACTATCATGAATTCCAGTGACAATATGCATAGGAATTCCAAGATTCCATCATGCACAGATCACAAATGCCTGTATTAACTAACTGAAAAATAAATAGGAGTTCTTCACTGCCTGACTAATTTAAGTCCACTGAACAAGAGGTAAATTAAATGCACTTAACCCTTCAGAATTTTTTCTTCAATGCTAACAAATTTTATAAACCCCTCTTCGCAAATCAGCAAATTAAGCCTTTTTAAAGGAATAATGACATTAATACTCTTACCTGAACCTTCCGATCCTTCTTAGATGTGAAAACATTTCTCCACCAGGAACATACTCCATTACCATGTATAAATTAGAATTGTCCTAAGGAAATTAAGTAAACCAGTAAACACACACAAATACACATTAGGTATGCTGTAGTCTCTATAACTCCTGTGTGGAGTACATTTTATTAATGAATGAAAATGAAAAATTGTAGCCATCCAATGACATTGACAAATAAAATGCAACATGGGTAGGAATAATTGAAAAACTGCAAAAGAAGCATCACATATCTTAAGAAATCTATTTTAAAGCAAATCTGAATAAAGATAACTAGTGAGGTCCAGATGCAGAATGGTGTGTAAGAGACCTGATAGGAAGAGAGGGTAAGACGCCTACTGCAAGGCAAGGCTTTGAACTCTTAAATGTTTATAAGTGACAGCCTGAGATAGTCTTCTCTCCACAGCCCCTGCCCCAAACCTCAAAACTCTAAAGATTAAGGTAGAACATGTCTGCTTGTTTAAAATTTTATTTTAAAAAAAGAAGGAAAAAAGAAGGGAAAAAGAAGGCACATACCACTGTATAAACTAGAAAGCTACTCAATTTTTTTACAGACTGACTAGTACTGTCATGAAATTAGAAGCTAAGCTCAAAGTTCTTTCCTTCATGGTTAAAACTGTCATAAAGACCTGCCTTAAGTATAAATCTCAAGCAAAAAAATCTGCAGAACGATTACAAATTTACCATTCTATATATTGGTACAGAAGACATGCTTTGGTATCTCTCTAGGATAAAATAATGCCTAAAACCTCCCTTGCTGTACAAAATCCAGTTGCCCTCCAAAAGAAGAGAACTCTGAAGAGTTTAACTTAATTTAATTTTTATTTTTTTATTTGGAGATATCCTTTCAATCATTACCTGATGCACCGGGGTAAATGAAGTGTACACGAGTGCACTCCACTCCTACTCAAGCCCTGGCAACAGTGCCAAATGAAGCATCTTTGAAAACAAAAATACTTGAACTATTGTACTGCAAAAGTTACACATTTTACTATCTGAAGTGTAAGCATGCACTTCCCTGAAACCCAAAAGCTACTTTCAAAGTAATGACTACCTTAAAAGAATACTCCAGTTTAACAAGGAAAGGAAAGTTCACTGCTTGTAATATTCTCTTCTCATTCAGTGTGTGTTCTATCTGCTTCAGTTTGACAACCTAGGAGACAAAAAACAATCTTCAGCTTAAGTGTGATATTTTATAGTTGTTGATAAATTTTTTAGTATTAAACAATTAGTTGAAAGCAAGCTTGTAACTTCACAGACAATGAAAAACCTTATGGATTCCTAGTACAATAACAGAACCAAGAAAGGATTAAAAAGTCTAACAACATTTTAAAGAGCAACACTTGTGCAATATGGTTGGCAGACAACTCTACAAATAATGCTTCTTCCTACTTGCTGAGTGTAAGAGTCAGTAAGGAAAACCTCTCTGCATTTTTTAAGAATTGCTTGTGTTTGTTATGGACATACTTCCTCAGCAATTTGATAAAATCCATGCGATCTTTGGACCCTTGCTAAGAAAGGCAGGAAACTGGGTAGAACACATTTAATTATGAATTTTGTTACCTGTGAACAGGAGTAAACAGGCTTATGTTACACAGCTCACACATTAGTGACAAAACTAAGGAGAACAAAAATTCAAAATCTCCATTTTTGTAAACAAGTTACTTCTTGTAAACCATTAAAATGTTAGGCCAATAACAAGGCAGCAAGTGGCAGATTCCTGACCATTGTTCTTTCTCAGCAATTAATAATTGGCTTCCTTGTGTTAAACCCCAACACTGCATAATGAATAATATCCATTTTACTTAATCCCTACTGCGTAATTTATCTATAATTCATTTTGAGAATGGCATGATTTTCAAGTAAAATTAGGGTTTTTTCCTCGCTCCATAGGACACAAGAAGAAAATGTACAAAAGTGATCAAAACAAGTCTATTTTTATGTTTGGAAATCAAATTTAACTGCTATAAATAAGAGATAATCAACCCTGCCTGAAACTGTATCTAAATTCAACTTTTAGATGCAAAAGGTAGTACCTATAAAAAACTTACTACTGCTTTGAAATAAATGTCATACAGAAGAAATAATGATTTAAAAACATTAAATCTCTTTTGAATCCCAGATCTTTAGGGCATAAATAAAGTTTCGCTCAAATCAACTCATTTGTGGGAAGTGTCTCCTTCATCCCTAAAAAGCTACAGTACTGGAATGACCTTGTCCATCCAAGCAAGAAAGCCAAGGCTCTTGTCTGGCATTGCAGCTGAACACCTCACTTCACCCCTGTTCCTGCATCTCCTCCCATTGAGGTACTGGGAGGGGGGTGGCAGCAATACCCCAGGCTGAAGCTGCTGTTTAACACTTCAGCATGTCCAGCTGGGGACACAGCTTTGCTCACACTTAAGCCCAGGCTCAGGGCATGGCCAGGGTCACCTTCCTATACAGAAATGGTGTCTGGTAACGGCAGATTCCCCAAGAGCTTCTTTGTGCCCAAGCTCTTGTTCACAATTTTTCCTTTCCAAAAGCAATTACATCATTAAACTAGCCAAGCAGGGCATGTTACAGCCTTCCTAATGCAAGGCAGACAAAGGAATAACATCCCTACACAGAAAACCACTGGCTGCATCAACATCTATTATATTTTTTTTCATGTTCTATGAATCAAGCATGAGACTGAATAACAAAGACATACACTGGATGCTTTCCCTTTTTCCAAGTAAAATGGAAATGAAAAATTATAGGCAGCCTGCCCATTGTCTAATTTCAGACATCTGTATGTTTTCTATAATAAACAAAAATAGAAACATGTTCTCACCAAACCATCTCCTATTTTCTGAACAATTAATGGAAGCTACTAATATATTTCTACTAGAACAAATAAATAAATAATTATGCTAAGTTAAGTTGAAAAAGCAGGTATTTCATAAAGGAACACATCATTATAGACAGAACCATCTAATTTACCAACAGAACACTGATGTGTGGATGCAAACATCTTTATAAATAAGCCCATGGAATCATTTACTGCAAGTCCACTACAACTGTTAAAAATGTGACTTTTTGCTTTTTCTAGAAAAAAACTTTCCAGTTTTAAGAGGTAGATTACTACCTAAATTAACTTAGGGTAGTAATTAAGAAATTAATCATCTTTTTTTTTTTAATTCTTGAGTATTTTTATGGCAGCTTTCTGAAGTAAGATGTTATTTTCTAAATTGCTCCAGTGACGACAACTCAGCCATTCATGAAAAAAGGGTTCAAAGAAAAAACCAGCTGAAAATCTGAAATTTGTTGGTGGGCTCTTTGTGCAGCACTGAGATGCTACAGTAGCTCTGCCTGCAGGATGCTACCAGCCATACTGAGGTACATTTCCACATGGGTGCAAATGGTCTGGGCTGTCTTTATTTGTACTATGATGGAATGCAATTTTAACTTAATTGGATTTTTTTAAAAATACAAGTTAGAAACCATTATAGTAGGAGAATCCTTTAGTTGCAAAAAATTCAGCTTTTCTGAGTAAATCTTTTCAGATATGACCCTAAAAGGTAAGATAACTTTAGTTTCTGTTTGTCTGACCATTATAAAGCAGTCCTTCATTAAATGAACCATTATTCAAGATCCAGGACCCCAATCACATGTAAAGAATACTGGAACTGCAACTCAGGCAAAACAGTTTGACTATGTCACTGCCATAGTTCCATTAGATAAAATTACTCAGAAATGTAATAATGCCTAAGTGCAAAAGTCCACATTGAGGTAGGGCTGACTTTGATTTTGTTACGTGCTGCTTATTAAGTTCTCTTTGCCAGATTAACATTGTTTTAATATGATCTTTGTTATACAGCACCAAAGTTATGTTTAGTGTCTTACAAGTTAGAACAGCTCTTACATTGAGGACTTTTGAATCTGCTAATCTGAATAATGCACTTTTGAAAAACTTGTCAAAACTATTAAAAACTACTTGTATTGATAAATTGTTAAAACACTTCTTTGCATTCTGGAATTCTGTACTATTTAAAATTTAAACTTTATCAAATGACATTGATTACTTAATCTGAGATTAATAAACTGCTAAAAAAAAATCATGCTGGAGCAGCAATACAGGTTCAGATTACAGCACTGAAGTTTTCAACACAGAAAATGTCCATTATGTGACAGCTGTTCTGAGACTCCTGTTATATCTACAGGGTTACAGATGCAACAGGATTATTACATAATTAAACACAGAGAAAGTAACACCTCATAGGATGAAGAATGGAAAAGAAATTATTTATGCAGACAATTTTCATTTCAGTTATGGTTCACAAATGAAAAATTTGAGGATTTCTAATCTAAAGAGTCTTCCAGAGTTTTGAGCTACCCTGCAAAAGTTAATTTGTTTGCTTGAACTTTAGCACTACATTCTGCTTTTGCCAAGGAATATACAGGTCACTTTACAAAATATAAGAATTTACCCAATAACATTTTATTAATGCCTTGGACATTAGTTAGAGCCTCTTTAGCCTGCTGTTAATGTTACTGGCAATTGCACAAAGTCTACACAATCCCAGCAACTGAACCTACTGGCTAAAAGAGAAAACAAAGCATTTAAATTATCACTGGTATCCAAGTGTGATATGAAAAAGCACAGTATGTGCAACTCAGTTCAGTCACAGCTGTAGATGTTCATCTACATCAAACTCTTCTGTAGCACAAAGCCCACTAGAAATTATACCGACCTTCTGTTTGTCCAGTATCTTCATAGCATAATACTGTTCTGTGGATTTATGTTTCACCATCATTACTCTCCCAAATGATCCTGTTCCAAGGGTTTTTTGCCTCTCAAAATCATCTAGGCCAGCAGTATTCTACATGTAGGATATAATCACATTATTTACAAACTAATACCCAAAGACAATTTTAACTGTATGAACTCAATTATGAAAAAAGTTGAATAATATTACATTTATCAAAGACAACTATAGCAAACTATACTGTTACAATGTGATACCTGTCAAATTTTAAAAAGGTATTTTACATTGCACTCATTAAACCAGAAGAAGATTTAACTGAATTGTATCAACATTTCTGTAATTTGTCCATACAGCTGCCCATACATGCTTAGTAAGGAACATCTAGCAGTAAACAGATCATGACTATAACATGCAGATAAATAACCCCCTCATAGTTCACGATCAAGAATATTACAACATGCAAAAGACCCCAAGCTGTACAGACAGTTCTACCTGAGAGTTATCTGGAGAGCACATCCCTGAGTACATTTTCTCACATATTCATTGCCACAGCATCTCAAATGTTGCTTTAGACCAAGAATGATCCTTACCCAAAATCCCATATTTTACAAGATTTCCCTCTAACAAGCACCTTAACCTGCTCCCAAGACCTATGCAGAAGTTTTAATACTCTTAATTCCACTTACTATCATGGGGGAAATTCTTAATATGGTAAATTACAGATGTGTAAATGCTTCTGGTTATAAAAAAAACCAACTAAAAACATGCCAATATATTTTGAATCTTGTCATGTTGATTGTGAACATCATTCTCATTAGAGAAACTGTTGTTCAGTGGGAGCATTTCATCAGCTCAGATCTGGAGAAGACCTGAGAATCTTTGTTGATGAACTTCAATGAAAAGTGACAAAGCTGGCATTAAAAAAACTTAAACTCCTTTACATATTGCACTAAAATGATTTCTGTTTTCTGCACTGCTCATTACAGACTGACAACACACTGATAACATTATCCAAAAAAATGCAATACAGAAAATTATCGAATGCTTGATACCTGAGGGGGGCTTTCCCATTTTCTTAAAAAGTCTTCTTTGGCTTTGGCTAGGAACTCTTTCACTGAAAATACACAAAAAAAGTACATTTTAATTAATATAATTAATCATGGGTGCAATGGAGATGCTTTGTTAACAAAGCATCTTTCTTCAATCAACTAACAAACAATCTTTCTTCACTTCATAATATGCTATTTTCATCATGGATGAAAGCAAGCATCATGTCTCTATAATTTCTACCATATCTCCAGGTGATATCTAAGCTTTCTGCAGTAACTACATCATTCTACAAAAATCACTTAAACTTTACCAGCTCTAATAGCTCACAATACTCTATAGGCAAGCAGGATTTAAGGTGATGTTAGACATTCTTAATTCAGCTGGGAAAAAACCAAACACCTGACATTTACAAATAGCCATTCCACAAAGATTGACTTCTTATGTCTTTAAATACATGTTGCATTTTCTTTCAGCTGCTTGAGTGTAATGTCAATCTCATTGCTTTTTCCCCTCATCACCTTTATTTAAAGGCTGTTTGCAAGCTCAAGGACCAAATGGACAGCATTACTGCAAGCAAAGACAAAGCACAGGGCTACAACAACACTGCACATTAGGCATGCCCACAGTCAGAGAATATGCAGTTTTAATATTGATTTTCCATTGAAATTGAAGGAAACTATAATGGGAAATTTTTGGATGACTGTTTAAAATGTGCACCAACATATTTTGTTCAGATCATCTCTCAGCTGCTCTATTTTTTTTGAATATCAATGATCAGCCAGATCAATGCAGATTACTTCATGCACAGTCATTATTGGGAGGCATTTCAGACATTGCTGTGGCTCTGAAAGAGTCACAGAATGAAGAAAATATCATACTTGTTTTGTGTTCTCTGAATCATTTCACATAATAGAACATTAATAACAGTGGTTTTTCTGTACTGTGACGTTCTGGCACAAGCAATTGCTAAAAATACACAGCAATATGTCAAGATTATTCTGGTCAATATCTAGAAATCTGTGTTTTAGCAACTGTATTTTACATTTTAACAGTCAAAAAATTAAGTTTATAACAGGTTGTAAACAAATCACCTGATGAATCAGAACTTCTTTGTCCTTTTCAGTGAATACTAATGTTGACAAAGAAAACTTCAAAAATTCTCTTCTTATACTGGTACAGTTCCAGCAGCAGTAAAAACAACAGCAGCCTTGGAGAAGGCTGGTTGCAAATTTTTTTTTTTCCTTTCTTCCCCCTTTCTTGGGTGTGCTATGGGACTTGATTATCACAAAACACTCAAAGGAGGTTTATGGCTCCTACTACTGCTGGCTCTAATGGAGCAGTAAATAAAACGGAAATTTCACAAAAGTTGTCAAAAGTTCAGGCAGATCTCAGCGTTGGAAAGGTGTTTAAAGCATGATATATATCCACTCAGTAATTTTATTTTAAGGGAAACAAGCAATACCACAGAGAAGGAATATATTAAGTATTCTAAACTTATGGTTAAGTAGAGCAATAAAAATGTAGTTTATATCAAAGAAACTATTTTAAAATGGTACTAAAACTAACTGAGAGTTAAAAATATTTTAGTGGCTAATCAGCAAAAAATGCTAACATATTTATCCTGTGTGTAGAAAAGATTTCCTTTATTTTAAAGTTATAGAGGTAATTCATGTAATGACTTTTAATTATCCTAATTTGAAGAAAGGACAGGATTTCCTGTGGCGTGAAATAATTTTCAACACAAAAAAAGAAAACTAGCAATTTCCAAATTCATGTTTGATGATCCTTCTTCCATTAGGAGAACAGAGATGACTTGATCAAGTGAGGAATACTGATGTAGTTTTTCAAACATCAATTTATGTCAAAGTAGCATAAATACTTTCAATTAATGACAAGAAAAAACCCAGGAAAATCATTAAGACTACCAAAAAGCTGAGCCTTCAAACTGAAGTGGCTGTAGTTTAGAAATGAACATTAACACTATACAGCACAAGCAAAACATGAAGTAACTGGTGTTGTTTTTTCATGTTACTACAGTACATATGTTTTAAATATCCCTCATGTCATCTTGGTTCATATAAATAAATATTTTAGGTTTCCACATGTTTCACACTGAAGTATGACTATTCAGTATTTATAAAAATATACAATGACATTTACAGTCATTTTTGTCTCTGTTCTACTTATGGAATAAAGAATGCTGTTTATGAACTAAATGTGATCCAGCTGGAAATATTCAAATTGCAGATTCGTGAGAAAAATCTCTCATTTCTAGAATACCACTAAGCCACAGGCTCTCCTGCAACAAAACTCCTACCTTGTTCTAATTTATTTTGGTTCTCTTTTCTTAGAAAGCAGCACTGAACATATGTTTTCAAAATAAAGCTACCCAATGGTAACAATTTACCTGAAAATCCCTGTCTTTTAAACATGTTTTGTGCTGTGTTTTATTAAAACCACGGTTTCTTGCTAATGAGAGAGAAGATCAAATTGTGCCTGGTTCTCACTTTCAGAGGTCACCTGGGCTCCTACACCTCAATATAATTCCACAGGTGCTTACAAACAGAACTTAGGCAATAAAGTCCATGCACTTCAGTCATTTCTCAAAACACAACTTGAAATTTGACCTTTTGAAAATTATCTCTCAAGCACAAAACAGCAGCTCTTGCTACAGGAGAACACATTTAATTTCTGCTTTCAAGTGCAGAATCAAAATTTATGCCAACTGGGTAGCAGTGGCCATTGGTATTACTGCGATGATGCAAACAAACAGGCATATTAGATGAGGACTTAGAGGTTTTCCTCAAGTGCACATTTTTAGCCACTTTACATCATAACAATGTGGCTGTTGTCTGCTTTTCTAGTTTAAACTGTACCTAGCATCTGTGACTTTGGGCACTAATGAAGGAATGAGCATACCAAACGTCTCTATAGGTTCCCCAAGGGTTTGCAGGAACATTCACCCACACAGATGAGATGATGAAGAGAGGAAAGAAAGAGAAGAAGAAAAAAAAGTTTTATGCATTTCCACAACAAACACATAGAAAACACAAATACATTCCACCCTTTCCCCTCCCCACTCTAGAACAGACCCTGTAATAAACCAGCCCTTTCCCACACAGACAGAATGACTCATGCTAAATCACGGAATGTTTGAGCAAAGAAAGAAAAAATCACCAAAGGCAGCTAAAATCAGTATGAAAAAAAGATGATGCATCACAGAAATGAGCACAGCTTAGAAAACTTCAGGAGATCAAGTTGGCATCTTTAATAATTAATCTATTCCAAGACATACACATCCACGGAACTGTTGCTAACAATAGTGTATCTATCTTCATCACAGCATGCTGGATCACAATAAAACCTGTAATCGGGTGATCTTCCCACTACTTAGCACTTTGTTCCAGAAGACAGCATGTGTGAATTGCATGGCATGTGGTAGATAGCACAGAAGTGCCAAGCAGTCTCCAAAAAAAAAAAATCTCAATCAGATTTCAGTCCTATTATCCAATAACAGCAACTTGAGAAGTCTAAACTGCACAGCTGAAGGTACTGTACACAAAGTGGAATGTACACAGGAGCCTGTATGGACATCATATGAGTATGATTTAATTTTGTAAGGCTGTCAAAAAAAAAAAAAAAGGAACTAAGGAAAGAGATGTGGATATACAGGTTCCCATAAACACTGAAGAACAAGGATCACTTGTCTATGGCTGAGTGAAGATGAGAGTGGGGCAAGGAGAATACGCACAGACCAGCAACAGACCCTACTCAGACTGGGTTTACTGGTACAGTATAAGTTGGAGTAGGGAGGCTGAAACCAAAGCAGGAGGAGCTGTTGCTCAAGAGAGAAAGGTACTGGAAGGAGACAGCAAAGCACAGGTAACAGCACCAGCACAACAAGGAAGGACCACAGCAGAAACAATGGAACATGGCAGGAAGGACACCAGTTGGAACTGGAGAGGATGCACCAGCTGTCCCAGGATTAGGCAAGCACAAACACAGAGCAAAAACCCAGCCCTTTGTGACCAGCACGAGCAAGCATTGGCAGGAGAGGCAGGTTCTGGGCAATGCAAACACCCAAAGCAGAAAATCTGGTGAGATCCGGAAGAAGGTGGGAAGAAATGGAATAATGGCCAAGGACCACAACCGAATGGCTTGAAGCACTCTTACAACTTCTGCCTGCTTCGGTTCACCTTGGTCAGAGGCAGTGCTACAATCAGTACAACATATGATCTCAGCTACCCCCCTGCATGTCACAGGTGACCTGTGGAGAGCTGTACTTGGAACCAAGGTAACATGAGGATAAGCAGGAAAGTCTGCTGGAACAGTGCTCTAAGGGAAGAGGAACCCAAGATCCAGAGGTTCCTAGGTAATGCCAGCATAGGAGAAATTAAAAAAAATGCAAGCAACAAACCAACAAAACCCAAACAAATGAAAAATCTCTGCTACACATAAAACCGAAACAACCCTGAATCCACCCCCAAACAAGAGGAAATTGCTCTCTATTAGTATATTCACACAGTTCACAATATGTTTCCTTGTTTTATTGATCAACTTTTGTACGAAAAGTTAGCATGCTTATAAAAAAATTGTTAACTAAGGGTATGAGTACTTTGACCTAAAACACAGTTTAAGAGCAAGTGAGTCAGAAGAAAATTCCTGGAAAAAATCAAGAGGGTGAGGACCTCTCAGTTGCAGGATTGCAATGACAGCAGAGGGAAAGGGGTCACAGATGGAGCAGTCCTGAGAGTTACCATGAGTTACTCTGCCTTTCTCCCACCTCCCACATGCACAGTATTTGTTATTCTCAATCACATCTCCCACAAGAGCCAGCAAGCCAGGATTTTATTTTTTGTAAGGGGGGAAAAAAGTATTTGGCTAGGATTCACGGTAAGAAAGCAAGAACTAAACTGATTAAGACTAAACACTGGGCACCACTACAAACCCCCATCTGCTGTGCTAAATGCCAATCTCTGTCTGGTATTTAAAATGCCCTTTATCCAAATACAATTCAAATTTTGTTCCAAAACTGTAATATAATCATTTGAAGTCTGGAGTTAAATGGGCTATTTAATTAAATCATTTAATGGAAAAATGAATATGTATGAAGAGATTCTGGTAAATGTATATGTATATTGCATTTTTATAAAAAGTGTATTTATAGCCTTAAACTTTATCAAGATGTATATAGATACCTCAGTGAATCTGGTAGTTATGGTACCATATTTCAGAAGCAAGTGAGAAGCTTCTGATTCCAGTTTTAAGTCCCATTTTTATACCATTCACCTGTTGTCTTAATTCTTTAAGTTTCTCTTTTGATCAGCAGGAATAATATAAAATAAGGTTTCTCCGCCCTGGCAAATGTTTCAAAATGAACACAGCTAAGCGTTAAGTATTATTATACACTCAGAGGAAGCAGTGTGAGCACCAGTTAACATTTTAATAGCTGGAAAACACTTCAAAGCACAAACTAAAATGGTATCATTGAAACAGACTGTCAACAAAACCAAAACACTTTGTTTCTCACAATATGAAAATGGTGGGTGAAAAAAGTCCAGGTGATATAAGCCTGGTGGAGGGCAAGTCCATCTTGTCTGAACACTGCAGTGAGCACAGCCAGTGGCCCTCTTGTGAAGAGCTGACCAGCAAGGAGTCTGTCTTGTTTCTGCTAGGACTAGATAAATGAACTGCATCAATTTCTCATTTATCAAGATTTTGACTTTGTGAGCAAGGTTCTGACTTTATATTTCTCTTTAAACACTAATTATGATAAAAAAAGGCGATGCAGAGCAAAGTAACTTACCAGCTGCAATGGGTAAGAACCTTCCTTCAGTTAAAAAAACCAAACCAAGAAACCAAGAAACCAAAACCCAACACTCTCCAAAAACAAAGAGCCAAACACATGGAGCAGTTCTGAAAGAGCCCATTTGCTGAAATACAAAACCTAAAAGTTCTTAGTCCATACATGATCATGGAAGAATTATTAACTGAATGTAAGTTTGCTATTAAAATGGAAGCATTAATTATCTAACTGTAAACCTTTCTATGGAATACCAGAAAGGACAGGGAAGAAGTGGAAAGGAGAAAGGCGTGGAAAAAAAGGGAAGATAAACAGGATGGCCTGTAAATTAAGGCCAGTTACAGCTGTCGTACCTAAAAACTAGAAGAAAGCACTAGAATCTGATATTTGTAGTAGCATATTCAGGAGTTAATTTAAAACATGCAGAAACTGTAAAACACAAATTGCTCTTATCCATTACAACTCAATTTTGGAACACAGGCAAAATCTTATTTTAAACCTGTCCATGATTTTTTGATGTCTTGAGCTAAACAGTATTTTGTGAATTTTATAAAAGCAAATTTAAAACAGTTAAGAGCTCTGCAAAGAACCCAGTTCACCTCTTTACTTGGCTGGCTATACAGCAACAGTCTGCACAAGAGATGTGACAGATTAAGACACACCAGAAGAGGAGCCAGGTTTTCAGCTATCAGAGATAACACTGAACTTTCTTGAATTCTGAGCAGTAGATGCTCTACTGCACACAGCTGCCATAGTCAGATCGACTTCCTTCTATTTTTATTATAGATAATATAATTAATTTAATTTCCAAATCCGATGCTCAGTCTTTCTCCCTTGTCCTTTTCTTAAATACCAAAGTACTGCTTCAGAGGTGGTAAACCCTGCTAATGCCAAAAAGTGTAATGTAACAGAGGCCACTCTGGGGAGACAGAACCAAACCAGATAACAGAGTCACTTAGGACATGAATCCCTAAAATTTTATTTAACCCCCTGCAAAATGTATAACGTAAAGCAGTAAAGTCAAATGTATCATGCAAAGCAATAAAGTTTTTCAGTCACAAATGCAATCAAATCTTGTACTAGCACTGCTCAGCAGAGTTGTATATGCATATATATCCCAGCTCAATCATTTTTGAAAAAAAAAAATACAATGAGATAAAACTCTACTTTCTTGATCTACACGAGAACCCAGACCCAATAACATACTTTAAGTAGTGCCTGCTCTCTCAAAAGAAGATAAATGCCAAAAGCCCCATAGCAGCCAACCAAAATTTATGATCCAACCTAGAATCTATTCGAATCCTAAAGTAATAATTATATGCAAGACTTCCTCAATGCTGACAAGCAGAATATCTTCATCTGACCATCCATGCATAGGATGTGACAAAGTCTGCTGCAGATTCCTGGTGGCCAAGAGCTGCTCCACGCCACCGTCAGGTATATTGGTCCCTCAGGCTGGCACCCCTCTTTATTACCCAAGTTCTCTTTTCAAATTAAAGTGCTATTAGCAACCTTTTGCTGATTGATTAGAGTTAAGGTTTTTGTTTCAATTTTCTAAATGGACCAGTTAGAACTGGAATTCAATTGGTCCTGGAATATGTTAAAACTAGTCTTTGGCTTAATGAAAGTCTCTCTAATACCTCCTTCCTGCCCTTGAAGCATTCATTGAAGGACATGACACGTTCATAAATTTGCTCCCTCTCTTGCAACAATCCATGTGATTTGAGTCTTAAAAGACCAAGAAATAGCAGTTTGGTTTGTTAGGCTACAGTTCCGTGTTCAGTATGGACTGAAAAGACGCCCACATCCCAGTCCTGTCCTCTGACAGTCACTCATTCCTGCCTCTCCGTAATGACCTTCCTTGAAAGAGCAAAGGCTTTCTTGGGTCTGGCTGCCAGGCCAGGTCAGGGAACCAGCCCAGGTTAAAAAGTAAGGGGCAGAAGGCAGGGAATGACCAGAGAAGCAGCTCCCTCTTCTCCCCATGAATGCTTTTCCTGAGGTGAGGGAAGGGAGAAGTGGGGTGGAAATGGACAAATATGGGGGACAGAACTGCTCCTTTTGTGAAAGTGTACCAGCTAGTCCTAGTGTAACAAGACCATGAACACACCACACCAGACTGCTGAAAAGGCTTCTGAGAAATAATTCTAATTTTAATTATTGGTTTTCAATTATTGTATTGAATATTTCTATTATCTTAAAATTAAAAATTAGTGAATTAGGTGTTTAATACATTACTTTCAAATGCAGTACATAACACTCCCTACCTAAAAAACTTGCTCATACAAAAAAAAATCTGTTTGAAGAACTGTAACATGTAATATCCTAAACTATCATACACTGAGGTACTTTGTAAGCAATTAGGAATTAAGCTGCAGCTGTGTAGTACCACCCTCTATAGCTGTTGCTGAACTTTATCCACCAAATAACCTAAAATGTTACAACTACCACAGGACCTGTAGTGTAAAAGACCACCTTCCTGTGTGAAATATAACAGGTATTAACAATTCAACAAAGAAAACTGAAAACTGTGTGAGAATTCTGAAAATTCAAACATCTTTTGTTCCTGCAGTGCACATATTTCCATGGTTACCATTTAGGGAGAAAAAAAAAAGAATACACTTTAAGAATGAGTTCCAAGAACAACATTTTCTAGGGCACTACTATAAAATATCTTGTAAAGGTACCACATTTTTGAGCAAAGGTTTTTAGCAAATTCTAGTAGTTAATACAAATAAAAAAATTAATCAGATTGTCCTCTAACAGTCAAAACCACTTAGCAAGAAAAATGTTTACAGCACCTGCTGCAGATTCCCTCTGATTAAGCCCTCTGCCCCTCTGCACCATTAAGATTCTGGCTAACTGGTCAGCACCCACTTCCTTCTCCATAGTACTGCCCAACATTTCCTCTTTGTAAATATCAGTGACTACAAAGGGTACCATACTGCCAGGCAGCTATCCCTGAGACATGGCTTTATGGCCAGATTATTAGCAACAGTGAGCATAAATCTGCAGGCAGTTGATCTGATCTGCATATTGACTGATGAATTCCCTGCAAGCAGGGAATAATACTACACACACTCATGCACAAATAAATCTTTCTTCTAAAAGTAACCTTTAGAAGTTTTACTAAACTAATTTCTTCCTTATACTCCAAACTAATCAACTGTAGGGGCTGTTGCATCCACTGTATGGATGCATTTAACAAGTTATTTGAGAAGAGCAACTATTTTGTTGCTTTTTCCTTTTTTTCAAATATTTAATACAAGGCATAAAAATAATAGTAGATGCACCAGTTTTGGTCTGTGTGCACTCAGGTCTAAGTCCACTTCCCATAAGCTACCTTGTCCCAGCCCTTGCATTAATAAAACTCCACAAATTTTCATATAGATACTTTGGGATCAGCAAGACATCTTCACAGCTGTCAGGGTAAATCAGCAAAACAGCTCTTCATCTCTTCACAAGATCTGAGCTTCTGACACATCACTGCACGAACACATCTCTCGCAAAACATGCTTTCAATATTTACAGGAAAGGGTTGCCTGCAGTAACCAGCCAAGCAGGAGAAGTTCATTTATACCCTTAAATAGCAGAGACTGGCTTCCTGAGTAAGGAAGTCTTATGTAAATAAACACATTTCACAATTCAACACATCAAGTGAATAACAAGTTTTTGTCTGCCTCAGGATTAAGGCAAGCAAAAAGTAGGTAAGAGTGTTTATTATCCATTCTGATAAAGAATGAGATTTTTAGAGAGAACTGGGTAAATTCAGCACTTGTATGCCTGCCTTTATGCCAAATAACTTGCACAGAACTGAACTGCAAAACCTGAAAAAAAAAAAAAAGCTAAAGAAATTAATCCACATTAATTCTTAATGGGCTGGGGTATCTGTCAGCAGCTAAGAATGAATAAAAACACCAAAAATATTGTGCAAGTTACAAAACTGACTGTAAGAACCTCCAGAATTAAAGCTGGGAAACTCCTGTGAACTTTGGCCTGAAACAGCAGGACAAACAGCAACTCTCATAGTAACCAGCAACAAATATATAAACAGTTTGAGATGTAAACTAAAAATCAGGGCAAGAAACAAATCTTTCTTGTAACAAAATATACATAAGTAATGTAATGGGGACTAAGGTCAGTCAGAGTTCAAGATTCTAAAGACTCTTTCTTTTGGAAGCAGCCTTGATTCTATTAAACTCATTTTTTGCTTCTATCCCAAACTGTGAGGGACTGTTCACTAAGTGGATGCATTTTAAGACCAATGTCAATGCAGCAACTTCTGTGCTGCCTTTTTCAAATATTTTGTACAAGAACTAGAACAAAACATGAACCCAAGTTAAAACCCAAGAAATTGCCCTAGTCTGCTGTCAGAGGCTAATGGGTAACAGTGGGGAATTTTTGAAAAGAAGAAAGCATTAGTCCCATGAAACACACATAGGAAGATGTATGGTTCTGGCACGCGGAAATTCTATGGCATCCTTCCATTTTCTACAATCATTTGAGCATCGGGAATAATCAGTTGCTACCTGTTGTCCCTTGCCCTTAAATATGTTCCCAGTGCACATAACTAAGATATTTATACTACTTCCCTTCACTCCTTACACATGCCTAGGCTCTAGTGTGCACAAAACTGGACAATATTTCAGCGGAGTACATCAGTGTGGCTCACGCCCTTTCTCTGTACTGTTTCATCTGTCTCCACACACTTTTTGTAACTGTCTTTGAGTACAAATGTCTGTATCAGCAATTACCTCTATTTGCAGTATTGGAAAGTAGTAGCCCAATCATGTAATTAGTGACACTTCAGAATATTAAGCCTATTCTTAGTGAAACGGAAGATGTAGCGGACTATACCTTTCACCCCTGGGAGCTGGGGCTATTAAAGTCACTTGATCTTACAGTTTTATCTGTTCAAAACAAAAATCCAAGTCCAAAGAAATAGAAAAACAGCTTTTTCTTCAAGTCTTTCTAGAAAAAAAAAATCCAATCATATAACCAGAGCTTTTTTGGGGAAGGGGGAAAAATAAGAAATAAAAGGGGAAAAAATTTAGCCACCTGTATCTGCAACTGAAGAAAATACATCACTTTTTCATCAAGGTTTCACTTGCATCTTGGCCACAATCTTCAATCTTTCACAAGGAAAGCATCTGATTTTATCCGCTGACAGGGTGTAATGTAACACTGCTGCAGTGAAGACAGCCACAAAAGTGCATTGAAAAGCTTAAGTGGTTGAAATAGGGAAACGTTTACAGCAAAGACTTAATCTTGATGGAGCAGGAAATAGTCACCTTTCCATTGTTAAAATTAGACTTATAGGTATTTTTGATTGGGAATCAACATCTGTTAGGAATTGTAGCTATTAATTTCTACTTTTTAATGGAACTGGGAACCTGCATGTCAAGATGAATGAAATCTACAGATGCAAATTGCAGAATGAACCCCCACGGGAAAGAAAAAAACCCAAGCCTAGAAACAACCACCACCCCCAAAAAACCCACACCACTAAAGAAACAAAAAAACAACACCGTTGTTGAGGTCACAAACAATTATTATGTCTTTCTCACCTAACTTATGTGAAATTTATTCCTTTTATGACTTAATTATAAGAAAATATCCACAACCACCCAAAATTCAACATTCACAGAGCTGATTTCCACAAATCTCAATTCCTGTGGAGGCTACAACCTAACGGTAAGAGAAACAGAGGAAAATGAGATGGAAAACCCAGCCTGGTACCAACGGGTGAAAAGCAGAGACTTTCTGACCCCAGGAGAGACCTCTCCATGAGCAGCCGAGGTGGCCGTGTGACATGGAGGAAGTGCAGGGAGGCTGCCACTTCCCCCCCACTTCCCCCAGAGGCTCAGCAGGGCCAGGGTGGCGGGGATGTCGGGATGCCATCGTGTCCCTGTGGGGCAAGTGCAGGCTGGCCATGGGCCTGTGTGGCCACACCAAGTCCCCACCAGGTCCATGCTGTGCTCCCATCTGCCAGCACCCCTGCAGGGATGTGGGGAGCACCCACCAGGGGCTGGGACACCGCTTGCAGGGATAGCCTGCATTTAGGTTTACTGAAACAGCCATGAATGATGCTGCACCAGGAATCTCCATCACCTGCATACAATGTACTGAAACACTGTCTTAATAACTGTATCAGTTTTGACATTTGTACTTTGTACACCGAGGAAATGACAGCCACACTTTCCATTCTGGGGAAGATGACCTCAACATATTTGTATGAGATAAGTATAGACAAGCTGATATTAGATAAGGCAGTGGGATAACTCCTCCCAGTCTTTATCTCATGCCATGTACACAAGTGCAATTTTTGTAAAAACGGTCCTTTAAATTTGTAGGATTAAGCAAAACCACACAGACACACATGCACACAAACCCCACATACATGATTAACTGCTTTTTATTTTCAAAAAAACTCTGTCTCAAGTCATTTTCCAATGCTCCAGACTATCTGTTTGAAACAAAAGAGCATCATTTTGGAAACTAGCATATTTGGGCTTTTTGCAAACAATTTTCAAAGGGTATCTTTTCCTAAGGAAACAAATTTAGAGTCTATATATTTAAAAAACAACTTTCAATAATATTACAAGTAAGAATATAGCTCTTCATAACTCCATTATATTCAACGTACCTTATAATAAGTAGTCCAGGTGGTTTTGGAAAGTAAATACCTGCCTGATAAGTTTACTAGATCTACTATAGGATCTCATTTCAAATGAGACTCCCCTCCCTTACTTACATGAATGACCTCAACTATTCTGCCACCCCAGCATTTAGAAGACTAAAAATTATAGCAGAATAAGCTGGTTCAGATGAAAAACAACAAAAGCCTGATTAGAATTTTTAGGTGATCACTACAATGATTTCAGAAGGTCTCTCTGATTTGTATCAATTCTCAGAAAATAATTTATTATGAGTGGCACAGAAAATCAAGTGAAGAGACATGTATATATTCAATTACAAAATTATCCAAATCAGATATTTCCAAATAAAAGCTTTAAAATAAAATTTAAAACACTAAATACCTGTCATGCAAAGCAAACTGTTTCATAAATAAACCTGCAAATCTCTAAGACTAATAATTTTACATAGAAACCCACAGTGAGTCGATTACAAAAACAAAGAAATCAGCAGTCGATGCAGCTCTGCAGACAAGAAAGGGAAACCTGGTAGATTTTCCCTGACTGTGAAGACGGAACAAAAAAATGTGTCAAAAGGGAATAGAAAAGACTTACCATTCATGCTGAAGAGCTAGTTTTCAGAAACATATTGCTCCAAATATTAATCCAACAGTTGATGAAGTATGTTAATCTCTACCAAATCAGTGCTTCAATCTCTAAACACACTTACACACTAACCAGAAAGAGAGCAGACAGAATCCAGAGAGCTGCTCTTCCTTATGAGCTCCTTGTGATGCAAAAAACTACAAAGCACAAGATACCAGTAGAATATCAAAATCAATATTCAGGACACGGGTATTTGGTTTTGCTCATTAACTACTACTGTTCTGACCAGTGCTACCTATTCATATCTGAAGCAACTCAAAATGGCAGGGGAAAAAAGCATGCAAACACCAGGAGGGTTTAAGATGTTCTCAATTATATCAAGCACTGGTTGTTTCCATGGCAACCTTAGACCAGAATTATCTGTTGACTTGTACCCAACTAGTAGTTATTCTAAAGCTTTAAGCAATTCATACAGTATGCTCTGTACATTATCTTATATTTCACGTTCATTTTTCTCTCTCTACACACACATATACAAGTAACTATTCAGCTAAATCTCCATAAATCATTCTACTGTATTTGAAAGTATATTGGTATTATTTTGAATCAGAGACCAAAAGATATTCCTTTGACTGTTCATCACCCACCCACTTTCAATTTAGGGACTATGAAGATGGCAGATACACTAGTGGTGACTCTCCTGACCATTTCATTCATCCAAGTTATAGATATTCTTATTCAGATTTGGAAAACACTTTTACTGGTTCAAGAATGTAAGACTCACACTGATCTTACTGTCTTTACATTCAAAGCCAAGCAGCCTCATTCTCCCTTCCTTTCCCATTTCAATTTTTCAAAGAGCAACAAGCAAATAAAAAAAGCAAAGCAAAGAACGAAATGTAGGTTCCATATAGTTGCAAGTGGACACAGTCAAAACCTCTAAACAAAGAATGAAATGCATTGCTGTGATGGATCCCATCATGTCCCTTTCACCCTTGGGCAGTGCAGTACAACTGACCTGGTTACCAGTCCAGGCTGTACCATCACATGTATGCTCAGTCAGCTTTTTAAAACAGATTTCGAGGCCCGTGGTGCCCTGCGCCACCACTGCCCTGCTGGACTCTTGAGCATATTACAAAACACATTAACGTCATGCATCAACCAAGTATCCAAGGCAAGTCAGAGAAACTATATGCTTTATGGATCAAAATAACAAAGCAAAGATGTTAAGTTTCAAACTCAACCACTGAAAATCCCCTAAGGCCATAGACCATGTGGCAATTTACTCAAATCCACAACACTGACAACAGCGACCGACAACACCAAGTCCACCCAAATGGGCAGCAGCTCCTTCCCCTTCAGCAAACCCAAGCTTCAGCAGAAACTGCTTGTAAAAGAACAGAATCAGACCTGCTATTGTATTTCTTTACAGCATAAATACATTAACTTCCTTTTCAAATGCATTCTACCTGAAGCCTAAAACAACAGAAATTCTGAGAAGACACTTTCCAAAATTTTTTCAGGAATCAAGAGTGCTTTTTCCTTGAACTTCAAGAGTATTATGTGCTGTCTGCTAAGTAGCTTCACCTAAAACTTTACACTAATGTTTCTAAGTTGCAGTGATACTGGCAGAATATTTCAGAATATTCAAATATCCTTCGAACACAAACACCAGCATGTTTCTAAACCACTGCTTATTCATTAAACTTTCTGTGAAATTAATCTACAAGCTGAATTCAGTGGCTCTAGGCAATTCTATGACACTGCACTCTTGGATATAAAAAACCCTTGCAATGAAACAAAATGACCCCCAAACAAAAAAAGCAACCAAAACAAAATGAACAAAAAACCCCAAACACCTTGTTTCTCTTTCATGTTTTACAAACTATTTTCAGAGGTGATGTATTTTTCTGCAGATCTAATTAGGAGCCAGTAGACAGAAATTACTTCCTCCACTGTACTCCTTATGTTCTCTATCACTCTGGCTACAGTGGTAGTAAAATGAGAACCCTTAAACGTGCACTCAGTTTATGGCTACCTACAGTTATTTAAAGTATTATTCAAAAAAAATAATCTAAAGGTTGAAAGTACAGTTTCAGGATAAGGATTCAGAATTTCACCCCAAAATCAAGGCTACATAGTCACCCATCATTCAGCTACCAGCTCAGAAAACTGCATGCAACTGCTCTGCTTATTTACGACTTAAAATAGCATTCACAGAACAGCCATTTTCACCATGTTTATCAAGAGACACGACAGTCCCATTTCCTCATCAAACATGTCACACTAGGAAGCCTGCCTTCCATACAGGGGAAGAAGTAGAGACTTGTACACAAAACCAGGTCGCAATTTGTGAGTGTCAGTAGGTCATTACCATTACTTTCTTCATGTTATATAAACAAGAATGCTTCAGTGTTGTTTTTTTCAAATAGTTATTTACATAAAAAAGAGCTTCTACATAAACACAAGAATGTGTCTATTTTTACCAAGCTGAAAATATTTTGGAGAAGTGAAAGCTCAGAATTTATGCACTTTCATGATTTATCTTCCTAACAAAACGAGTCAATTCTTTCCCATCTCATTTGGGAGACCTAGATTTAATCTATTTTAGACCACTGCATTAACACCTTTTTGTTTCCATGTTTATTGCTTATCCTCTGAGAATAGATCCACTCCCTACTCATATAATATTTTAAATTTCAAGCAAGAAGTATAAATGCTGATTTTCTTCATGGTAACACTGTGATGCTAAGCATTCCAGCATGGCCTATCTTCAACTGAAATAATTGTGCTATCTCAAATCCATCAATGAATCTGAAATTTGGAACAAAATTATCATAAATTACCATATTGTAACATTTTAAAATGAGTATTTAACCAGAGACAAGAATTGCTTTGCAAAATACTACACAGCTTTAAAATTAAAAAGAAAATTAAAAGTCAATTTATTAAGATTGTGATTTCCTTGAAATCTTTTATTACTCAAAACACAATAATGAAAACTTTTAATCCATACAAATAATACTGTAAACTGTTCACTAATTAAGAAATTAAAGCTAATTAGCACTTCCACAGTAAGTTAATATGTAATAGTTAAAATCAAACACAATTTTATATTGTTTACCACTATATAGAGTTTCTGATGTATATATCCTTTAAAATAAAACTATGAATGATGAAAATCCCTCTAATTAGAAGTTTTATCTGTGCAGTGGTATCTGCCTATTTAAAAGTTTAAACATTCTAGTCTTTAGTTAGAGTCTTCTATTTCTGCTGAACTTGCTGATTTAATTTGAAAATGAAAGAAGTAATTTAGAAGTAAGAACTGCGAATGGGGGCTTGCCAAAACAAGTCAACTGTGCTTTGAACGAAAAGAAGGAAAGAGGGAAAAATTCTCCTGCCAGCCACCAGTCCATGAACCAGCCCCCATCTACCCCTGCGTGATACAATATGCTCTTCTTCCCATTAATACCTTTAGGTAATGAATTATTAAACAGCCCCAGAACCTATCACACATCAGTGTTCATGCTTCATTCACGAGGCCAACTGCAGAGCAAACACCTACAAAAGAAACAAACACCTCCCCACACTTACTTGACTCATCCCACTGGACAGTGAACTCAGAGCACCGTTGGCTCTCGTTTTCCAGAGGCGCTCTCTGCTCATGCGCACCATTCTTGGAGTGCCTATGGAAGAGGCGATTAGCGAACCCTTCCAGCCTCTGCAGCGCCGTGGCTGTGCCCGTGCCCTGGTTACAAGGCACCTCCTTGTGCCCTGCCATCTACACACACCAGCGACTCTCACAAAAGCAAAACAGAAAACATCTGAAGGCAGCTGGACAACCCAGCGCCACTAAGAGCTGTGCATGTGTCGGGCTTCCTGCCGGCAGTGTTTGCTAACCACGACTCTCTTCTACTTCCTGTTAAGGAAAGCTCTATGATGTACTGGTTTATTCAGTGAAAAGTCTCTTTTCATGTAAAATGAAATGTGTTTTGTTTTTTAAAAAACAAACAAGCAGTAATTTCTCTAGCATGGGTTCTCATGGCTTTTTAATGCATTACACTTCATAATTTAAATACACATTTTATGTTTGAGTACTACAAACAACCTGTCCAGAAGTAAAGATCAGAAAGCAGATAGATATTTTTTTAAATTTACCACAACCACGTGTGAAAAAACCCCAAAAGTAACTATTCTGCAGTTCCTTCCCTGTTATTAAGATGGAGCACTACATCATCATAGCAAACACAACCAGCTGGAATCTAGTAATTAGTAAACTCATGCTTTCAACTAACCAAATTCCCAAGCAAGGAAGTTACTGGCAAACACTACTGAATAAACTTACTTTATTCGTGGTGGAAAAAAATGTATTGCTTTCCTCCTTTGTGGAAAAAAAATCGGTGAAGAAGTTGAATTCTATCACACATTCAAACACAACTGTATTGTACTTTTTCAAACTGGATTCTACTCACTCCACCAACGAACCAAATGCATTTAACTTTTTGCTGATAAGATTTCATTCTTTCACAAAAAATTTTAGTATTTTCAATTGTGGAGTAAGTCTAGATAGTGTAATTTTTAATGGCACAAAATATAAGGAAAATAAATGGAAAACTGCATTTAACATTATAATTATTTTCAAATTATGTGATTTTGCATGCTTACAATGGGTAATACTAAATATTAATTTTTGTGAAAATGGAAACACATACATTCCTGCACATCTACAATGTGGCTTCCTAAAAATTTAGGCTATTCTTAAGAAAGATTGAAATATCTTTTCCACAATCTGTCTCCTGTCTTACAGTCAACACGTGTTAAAGACATACCTCTCATTTTTTACCACCATACTTCTCACTGCATAGTTTTCAAATGTCAGCAGATACCCACCCTTGGACATTATATAACCATTTCATAACAGCCCTGTGCCTTGGAAAAAAACCCTCATGCTGACAAACTGCCCATTGCAATGATAAAACAATAAAAATGCTGACAGACTGCACAAATTTGGCCACGTTCTTCCTCATGGGCACTGCCACACTTGTGATCGGCCTCAGCCAGCACAATCCATTGCATCTCTAGACTCTCCACAAAGCCCAGGAATGCCCTGTGCTTTTGGGCTCCAGATACTCTGGAGATGTAACTTCTTTCTCCAGCCCCTATTCAAAATTTGGAACCAACTGTCTAAATGTTTACATTCTGCAGAGCCATCTGCCAATTTGGGTGAGCATCAGCTGTCTTGGTGGGGACCAGGGAGCTCTTCCTTCAGGGCCTGGTGTTGCATCCTTCCCCTGGATGCCACCTCATGCCTTCCAGCCTTTCACCTGCTCTATTCCAAGACCAATTATGACATCCACAACATCCCATTGGTTCAAGGCTCTGCTGTCAGAAACAAGAGGTAGTGAAGATCATGAGGATCTGTTTGCCTTACCAGGGGTCACAATAGGCAGAGGGGAGATATTACATGCCAAATATAATCAAATATTTTAAAACAGAGTAAGGCCATGCATCTCTCACAAAGCAATATAAAAAATATTTAAGACAATATCAAGATGTTTATTCCCTGCATGGTGAACTTTCTGGAGCTGAAGAGCCTCTCTGGAACTGTACGGATGTGTTCCCCTTGTAGCTCATTGCAAGTCTTTGGGCACTGAGGGAATCTTTCCAAGAGACTCATATTCTCTCTAATCTTGGCTGTTTTCTACAGTAAACAAAGCTACCTGGTATGATGGTGTGCTTATCTTGTCTCTCTCCTCTCCCATGGTTCTGAGCCTTTACACTACTGTCGTCTTATCTTTCACACAGGTCTTCAACTAAACCATTTTGTTTCCCTGATCTGAAAGACAGTAATTCACAAAATTCACATTATGTAAGTTAGTCTTCCAGCCATCTTGAGTCCACAGAGAGAATTGGAAATTTCTGTTCTGTAAGAGATAACGAAGTTCCAATTTCTTGCAGCCAAAGTCAACACTGAAATGTTGATTTCCTTTAGACAGAAATTTTATTTTTGCTATCTTCTGCAAATCTTGACAAAATTTTAAAACACATTAAAAAACTTGGTAAGCGGTAAGACATTCAACTTTGAATTTGAATATTGCATGTGCAAATTCTGGTATTTTGATAAACAGTATTTCAGTAAAACTCTCCCATCATTTTATAAAAAGCAACATTGTGATGACAGCCAAGGGCAAGGGCTAATATAGCGGTCCCCATAGCTGATAAAGGCAACAAAGCCTTTATACTTTTCCTGATGGCCAGCCCATAACCTTGGGCAGATTTCCCAGGGGCTCATGCCCTGTGGCACTTTACAGCACTATAACTCAGACACAGACCTTCCAACTTCCTGCTGAAAAAGAATCTACCAGGTAGCTACAAGGACAACTTATTTTCAACAATCTCTGCTAAAACGGTATTTCTCAATTTCTAAGAAGAAACTTTATCCTACCAGTCAAGCCTTAAAAATGAAGGATTAAGAGAACACTCCTCTCCTCAAAGGACCCAGATGGTTGAGTAACAGCATGTTACCATGTGTTGTAACTTTACTTGGAAATTGTTTTAAATATTTTTAAAGGATAATGTGCACATTTTTCTATATTCAGGCAAAGCAGGACTGTACAAATAACACCATTCTCTAATGTTTAAAAAAGGTTAACCCTGAGAATCTTGCAATCAAGAACAGGAGTTTTTAAGACAATTAACTGTGTTTCTTGACAGGACCTAGAAAAATGGGTTTTTGATACAAAATGAATTTCAGATCACCTACAACCAAAATTTAAACTAAAATTTAGGTTTCAATTCCAAATCTTGAAACTTAGTATTTTTCTGGTTTCATGTTCTATTTCTCTAAATAAAAATATTATTTTCTATCTTATTTTAAATATTAAATATTTCTTTTTTTCACAGGAGGCCTCTATCTGCATTAAAGAGACATATTGCAGCATTTTTCTGCATTTTTTTGCAATCAATGGAAAAAATAACTTAAACAAACCTTATAAATGACTAATAAAGAACTTTTTTTTTTCCTAGAGGTTAAAGAAAGTTTATTTTTTTGCTTTAAAAATTGATGACTTGATGAAACACATTTTCTTCTTTATGCATCAGTTATTTCAAGAATTAGAGATGAAAATCCAACTTCAGCATTTATTATTCATTACAAAAGGAACGAGCAATTACTTGATACAAAGTGTTAGTGAGGGATCCTCCATTTTTAAGAGCTTAGGGATCTTGCCAAATTTTGCAGGTCTCTTATTGACCTGTAAAGTATTTGTAAGTTGAAAGACGCAGGCAACACATTTCATAAAAAGAAAAACAAGTGTCTAATTTTGAATTAGAAAATACTAAAGTTTAGAAGCATTTAATGACTCAAATTTGTTACACTATATATATATATATATATCTAAAGTGTGCTATAACCCTTAGGCAATATGTGTGGTATTTTTCTAGTTATATAAACCTTGAGAGAAAAGGATGTAAAACAAAGGATACATATAGCCCTTTTGTAACTTAAAAACCCCCCTACATTTTCATCCAAAATTATGTAATTGAATACAATCCATTTTGAGTCTTGCCCGGCATGCATATTTCTGAAGGAATTATGGGTAGAAAGCGAGACAGAAAAAGGCTCTTGAAAAAGCAGATGTGTTTTGATTTTCACTATACATCCAGCAATATTCCACTAGGTTGCATTTCTTCTCAAACACACGGAAGGAGGAGCAGTGTTTGCTCACAGCTTACAGATTTAATGGCTCTCCATTTTGAAACAAAGATTTTTCAAAATGTACATAAAGAAAATAAACACAATCAGTAACTTCATTGTTTAATAAAACACAAGAAAGCAAACCTACACAGTCTTAGGGTACCTTTATGCCTACATTTTTTCTAACAAGGTTAACCCTTCCTAGAGAGTCCCTCCGAGAGCTGCACTGAAGCTGGGACTGCAGCACTGCTATAAATAGGACTGCCAGGAGGAAGTTGTTGCTATGGAAACACTGCTCATATTTCTATTTTGACTCAGTAGGTCTCTACTGGCATCTACTGTACACCAGCTTAACTGCAGCACACATTTAATACCTTCAGCTCTTATCAGGAAGCATTAACATAAGCTTGCGTGGTCAAACAGCATCATTTACTTGTTAACCATGAAATGAATAAAAAATAAGTGAGAACTTGGAGAAAAAAAAGGAAAGAAAAACGTCAAACTCAGCATCTGATTTTTCATAAGTAAGCTAAAAGTTTTTGCTCTTCCCATCAATTTTCTTGTCAAAATTTGACAAATTCATTATCTAAGATGATGTGATTTTCTGTGGACACATACCATGGCAGCAGATCAAGTTTCTTCATTTCTACCAACACATTTTCTGGCCTTTCTGAAATCAAATACCTTGTAGTCATAGTCCCAGATCTAGTGCTGACAAGAAGAAGAGAGAGAGCTCTCTCAGTACAAAGGCCAAATCTTCCACAAAACTCTCCAATTTGCCAAAGACAACTGGATTTCTCTCCTAACACATCACCTTGCTCCATGCTTTTCTCACAGCTTCCTTCAAGGTGCTGTGCTCACTGGTGCTTGCCAATACGACAGTTCAGACTGCAAGATCAACATTGGCAGAATGTGAATAAAAATTACACAACTGCTCCATAATAAAACAAAGGTTAGCCAGGAACCATCTTTAAAACAGCTGCTTTCACATAAGTCCAAGAGATCTAAAAGTACTTGTGAAATCTGCTTTGTCCATGCCCTTCTAAATCACACAGTGCCCAAATAACCCTTGGTAGTTATGTTCTAGCACAATTTACAATAGTTTGACAGCCAATCAGAAGTTTTGTACAAACCCTGTTACTTTTCAGCAAAAGGGAAAGTACCTATGTAAGTGGTTTCTGTTATATTTACACAAAATAATAGTCTGCCAGGAGTAAGGTGGTTTTGCTTTTGAACCAATGAGGTCTAGAAAAAAACATTTAAGTGTGTGGACTTTTTAAATTAAAATCCAAGATTAAATTTTAAGCATTTTAGCAGGAACTCAGTAGCTCTGCCACTCTAACAGCTAATAAGGTTTTGGTCCACTTAATTTACAACAAACTAATTACTACTGTTGATTAATAATGAACATTAATGGGTTATTGATCCTAAATGAGTAAGATGAAGCTCCTGAATTAGAAGAACCAGGCAGACATTTTGCTCGGTGTCTGACTGGGTTCCAAGAGATGCTCCCTGCTTCTATTCTGGCCATTCTCCCATCAGAGCAGGGATGCTGAAGATCTGGCTCTCACAGGAACTGTAAAGGCTCCTGCAGGTAAGAAGCTGCTGTGGAGAGGATCTTGGCTACAGGAAGCTTAAGGTAGAGGAGCTCTACTTTTCCCAACATCTACAGGTTTGGTCTATCCTTCCTTGGTTTAGCTACTTAGCTGAACAACCTTGTAAGGAACTGCCCCATATGAGGCAAACTTAGGTTAGAAAACCCCTTGCGAGGACACATTACGCATTATGTGTCTGTCCTGAGTCAGAGTGCCTCACATAGCAAATTATTATTAACCCTGAGTGATCTGGAGTCACATTTACAGGTAATTCTTCACACAGGATAATGGAAGTAAGACAAGTCATAGAAGTAAAATGTTAACCCAAACTGAAGTCTGGTAGACAACAATTATTCACTGTATTAACAGCTACACTCCACTATCAGATCCATACTGTACAGTAAAAGACTAGAATGCTAAATACTAGAGTAACTAGAGATGTTTTAGTAGCACCTTCAGAAAGCCAATCTGCATTTTAAATCACCAACACACTTCTAGAGGAAAAAATGAACAAAAACAAATTACTCCACCTTGAACTAAATATTTTAAATTTATACCTTTGTTTTTCTCCAAAACTGGAAAGTTCCTTGGTTGTATGACACTTAGATTCAATTAGAAAAAGACCCAAATAAGAAATAAAACAAACCCGAAGTAACTCTATTGGAAGGGGTAGTACTTTTTCATAGACTGAAGGAGTACAGAGTGCAAGTTAGAATACAGTAGTGACTTTCATAAAGCACGATCTGAAGTACCAAACATTTGGCTGTGTGCTGCAGAGATGTGCTCACCACTACACAGACCCTGTACTCCAGTGCCTCATCAGACTACAGGCTGCCCTTGAGTCCTGCTCCCTGCACTCCTACCAACCTGCTCAACTTCAGACACCCTATAAAACAGCAGAACGAGTGAAGCACTCCCTGTCCCCCACAGCAGCTAGACAGGAACACTGGCACTAAACCCTGAAAAGCAGAGAGGATGCTGCTGGCCACAGGACAAGAGGCTGCACAATGTGTAAGAGGGCATTTTGGAGTTTGCAATATGCCCCTAATACACCTCATGCTAAGTTAGTGGAATCTCAACTACAGGAACTTGCACGAATGCAGAGGCATCAGAAGTACAGCTCAGAAAACAAGATTTCTCTATATACTGAAGTTTATTACGCTGTGTTTACAAAATTTATGTTAGTCTGCACTTAAATAGAGTAACAAATGCCATCTGCTGGTTTAAGACCAAAGAGTGGGGTACAAAAACTGTAATACTGAACAGAAAATTTTAAAAGTACTCAGTCATTCATCTGTAATGTGTTGTATAAACACAACTGAATATCTCAGATTTTTTAGAGGAGAAATAATTCACACACCAACGTTCTAATTACTGGCTATTTTTTTTAGTGAGGCAGCAACACAGTGCACAGATCTTTTTTTTTTCTCTATTTGTGATGAGTTTTAATTTATAAATTCTAATTTATATTGAGTTTATTTCACATAAAGTGAATTTATTTATTATTAGTCTGAATAGATTCTTAAATAGTATTTATGTTTGCCTGTAACAGAAATAATTTACTAGGGAAAAAAAAATTCTTGAAATTAAACATTTGCCTTTGGCTATTTATGAAATGTGTTTACCAGTAAGCAACAGGCACTTTGCTTCTCAGCCCACACTACCTTGTGGCATTTCCAAGTGTTACTTTACAACAAAGGCCAAAACAACTAAAGCTTGGCAAAGAACAGTTCAAAGATCTCTTTCACTCTTCCATTTACAGAGAATGAGATAAATACATGACTACAAGTATATTTAATTTGTTTTTATATTTGTTTAAAAGCACAGGGAAGCAAAAAGCTCTTTCCAGGATAGAAACACTACAAGATTAAATGCATAGTGTTGCTTTTCTTCTTGTCTATGGATAAAATACACCTATCTTTGAACAAAGTCAAATAATTCACATGGCATGCCAGCTCCCATGCAATATGAATGTCAGCAAAGATATATAATACTTAATACTGTATCCTCAAGCTTTCAATTGTATTTTCCCTTTCAAAGCAACATGATCAAAGATTTTTTAAAAGATCAAAAGAAACTAGTGATTCCTTCACCAGCTTACAGAGAAAGTTACAAGCTGTGCTGAACATAAATTTTTTTCTTATTTTTAGTGCAAAAACAGTGCTTGATAATACATAACATTTTTATTCTGAGAAGTTTGACAATTTTGCATTTTGTTCAGAAACCAAATATTTTCTTTCTAAGAAACAGGTTTTTGTTATGCTGGCTACTTCAAATAGGGCTCACTCTGCTACATTTCACAAAGAATAAACTTTTCCACAGTAACAATATTTAAATTAAATAAAGTAATAATTTTAAGTGTAATATAAACTTTTAACTGACAGGTAAACCACAGTAAATCTTCTTGAAGCTACTTTTATTTAGATACAAGAACATCCATTAGTTGTAATTGTATTCACCTTTCATTTTCTCTAAAAAGAAGAGCAAAGAGTAATTAAAAATGCATTCTGAAAACTCACTGTATTTCACACTGTGAATTGCCACTAAAAGCAGCTTCTCAAAGCAAGGACAATCAACCCCAAACCCTCTTGAACAAGGATACTATGACTCTTCTGTACCACTGTGTGCTTCAGGGCACACCTCCAGTGCAGACTGCACACAGGGAGAGCACATCATTTGCCAAACAGGCTTCACCATCCAGGGGTTTCCTGCTAGTAACTGGGAATGTTATCCTTCATCTGGCAGTGGTCACATCATAGGATAGGCCATCCTAATTGTGATCATTCCAAAATAAAGAAAACATTTTGAATATTCCTCTTTTGAATGGGTAAAATCTATCCCATGATAGCATCATACAGGCCCTTCTTATTTCTGGGAAATAAAAATCTCTTTAATTTAGCAGAACTGTAAGACATCTCGAGTTTTCATCTTAATTTACTTGAACCATTTTGGGAAAAAATGCTTAAAAGTTTGTAACTAGCCAGAGGCTTCATTTCTTCCTCCTGGAAGAACAAACATGTTTCACTCTGAGCCAGTCTCAGATGCTCATAGCTCTTCCTAACAAGCTCAATACAGAATTGTTATTTCTGGGAGTCACATGGCATGTGGGAAGGTTCTGGTTTTCTTCCAATTCCTCTCAAGTTAAAATCTACCCAAGAAAACTGCCAACTGCCAAAATGAGGTAACAGTTGCACTACATTGGGCAATTTTTTTCTAAACTTATTTCCACTATAAGATCCACCTCCCTCCACTCTTGGGAGGGTGGGTGGAAGGAAACACATGGCATCCCATTTAAGTGAATTATCAAAATAATGAACTTAGGAACTGCAGTAACTGAGCCCTCTCCTCACCTTTCTAATATAATAAAAAAAACCCAATACTTAAACTACAAGAAATAAAAGTCTAAATGAATATTTATCTGAACTGTAAATAAGTGCTTATATATTATTATTAGGCAACATGTGACATTTGCATTCCTTTGTCTCGGTACCGTTGACACTTTCAGAAGAAAATATCAGCTTAATTTATCAGCCAAGTAAGGCAAAGTATTATTGCAATTTTTGAAAACACTGCTGATACAGGATTTTTCTGGAAAGTTGTACAAGGCTAACAACGCATTTATGCATTGCTGGAGAACTTGCAGCCTCATCGCCATTCATGTTGAAACAAAGTTTATCTTCCTTCCTTGCTCTAAGGAAAAACGGGTACATATATACTCACTCCAAGAAACAGGCAAGAAAAGCTGATAGCCTGGGTACAAATTTTGCTCTACTTAAAGCAACCAGCTCAAGGAATATAGATAAGAAAAGCATACATCCAGAAGAACTGCACACAAAACCACAACTAACAGCCCTGATAACAAAATGCTGGCAGTTACCTAGAATAGGTATGAAAATAGCAGGGCAAACTCAGCATGGACCTTTAACTCTTCTCCTTTTCTACAAAGACAAATTCTTCTCAATACTATTAAGAAATGCAATTCAGGTCTCTAGGTAAATATTTTAATTCTGAACATCGCATATGAGCATTATTACATGAATATATCTATTAGACAGTACTTTGAAAAACTTCCTTTCCTCCTTCCTCTCACTTGGACTGTTTTTGTTGAAATGATTTGTTTCACTCCCTTAAAGGGGTGAACTCACATCTAGAGATACAATTACCAGACCCATGACTGGACACAGCCACCTGTGGAACAAGAGGCCACTTACTCATGTCCTGTGCAGTGTGCAGTGGAGACTGAGCCCAGATGTTCTCTCTGCCTTTCTTCACAGAAGCCTTTTGCAACTCTGGTTTTGGAAATACCTCTTTGACATAATTATGTTCCATATGTTATACATGCAAGTATTTTTCGGTTCAGCCTGACTGCTCAATATGCCAAAATTTCTAATCATACACTCCATCTGCTCTCATTAATTTATGTAGTCTAAAAATAATTGGTAGCCTGAAATTTAATAGATAACACAGCCACACACACGAAGACAATTTCAAATAAAACTGACTGGTTTTTGTTTAAATTAAAAATAAGACTTATTTTGATGTTTCATGCTTAAATTGGCATCCTCCAGTTCAAACGTTGTTAATTTTTTTTTGCATCAGACAAGAAGATGGATTAACATCACACTTCTGACAGTAAACAATATAAATTGGCTGACACATTACAAATCAAGAGAAGTACAAGTACACAAAGACACATTTAATAAGGTCTGATTTTTGTCCTAAATCAAATAACCCCCAAATTTAGGCCTATTAAGAAAAAATATTGAGTGAAATAGATCTTTCCAAGACATATTTATACCAGCAACTTTAATTATTGCTAAACCAGGTTGAAATATGAAAGATATAGGAAACTAGGCTTGCTTCTTTGCTCACAAGTAATTAGTGAGCCATTAAAATGCAGCTTATAACTAAAATGTTCTCCTTTCCTCTGCCATTAAGTGTCCACTCCAGGAACAACTATGACACAAGCATGGGGAACATAACAATATTAGAATACACCAGAATGTCATCAACACTCCGTCAAAAATCAGAATTTTGCAACAGAACTGGGGGGAGGAAAGGCAAAAAAAAAAAAAAAGCAGAGGAAGGGCTAACAGGCAAAGAATTGAAAACTGATGCAAGACTGCATTAGGGAGCTGGAAGAAGGCAGAGGTAAAACTGAAACAAGGAGCTAAGGAAGGACAGAATGTGGGCTCTGCATCTGAAACCACTACTGTGAGGGAAAGCAAAACCTGAGCTTAAGGGTTAAGTCATAGAGCAAGAAAAAGCATCTTCACCAGTAGTCTCAAACCATTAGAACAGCTTTATTATCTCATGTTATTAAAAAAAAAAAGTTGTACAATGCAAGTCTCCAAGAGTGTAGTGTAGGCAAAACTTTTCTAGATAATAAGATCTGGCCTATCACTGTACATGGAGAAGAAAAAAGCCTAACCCCTTGCTGCCCCAATTTTTCAGCCATTTAAATTTAAAGGACAATACTCCATGTCCATATACAACTTCACCCTTAATTCTGTTTTAGACACACATTTTAGAAGGTCAAAGGCCAAAAACTGATTTAACACAATCTTATTATCTCAATTCTTTTCAGTTCTCAAACTAAAATGAAGCTTAATTTAGTTACTGACTGCCAACCAGGCATAAAGGAAAGATGAAACACCCACTTATTTAATATTCTTCAGTAATTTAGCAACTTATGACTTGGCTATAGCTGACTTAGGATATGAATACCAAACTGCAGATACACTTTGGGCATGCTGAGAAAATGAACTCCTCAAATGCTAATGTTTGATAGATCTTGTTTTGCTATCCTTCATCTTTATCTGATACTGCTACAGATGGGGATTAAGACATTTAGCTGTAAAACTTAGTGGCTGCAGCATCATTAATATGTTGATGTCTTCATATGAAATAAAAAACAAATATCTGACCTTGGGGTGCTATCTCTTCAGCCAGAGCCAAGACTGCAGCATGAAAAGCAACTTCAGAAAGCCTACAGAGCACTTCTGCTCCTTGGCTCTCAGGCTAAGCAATGAAAACATCTAAATTCTACTATTGTGGATTGCATTTGTCAGTGTTTGCCACTTAAGCGTACTTCTTGGAATCCCAAATTATGATGCAGCTCAGACTGCAAAAATAATTAATATTCCTTTATGTTGTGTTGTTAAATACTGGTATCTATGGTGCTGCTTGTCATGGGTATTTTTGTCTTTGTAAGTCTCAGTCTGAACTAGTACAAGCAGCTATTACACACATTTATGCTCAAAAGTGTACACCACCACTGCTGCTCTGACAGAGCCATGGAACCACCAGTTTAGTACCATTTCACCTGCTCTCCTTAGACTTACTTGTTGTATTCTACAGCTGCTTTCAACCTAGAAATGACTACAATTCTTTACTGCCTTGGTGACTCTCTTACTTTATCCATTTTCATGCCTTAGATAATTTGGTGAGGTGAGATTCTGATAGAAAAGTCCTAACATTTAACTTGGATCACATGCAGTGAGGATAAAGAGATCCCAATTGGCCATTACAAAATAAATATTAACTTCAACATAACTTTTGAGCCATGACTCCATGACTGCAGAGTTAAAAAGGTAAATACTGTTTGCTTTCCAATAGTTGATATATTTCTAAAACCAAACATTAATAAGTTTTGAAAAACTTACACACAGGGAAACAATAATTTTTTCTTTGGTGTTGAATCTAAGTTCACAGAAAAAGCACTTTCAAAACAAAATACCATTACTATGACTCTGAGCTCATGACGTCCAGCATAAATTTCATTTTTCTTCACAGTACCTGAACATTTTCAGGACTGAGATTAAGAAGATGAGGTTTCCCCAGCTTGCTCATTTTCAAAAAGAATTTACACAATTCACCTGACTTTATTTCAGATTTTTTTAATTAACAAATATAAAAGCTTGAAACATGGCCAGTAAGACCAATGTACACTCCAGGACCCCATTAGGAGGCACTTTACCCAGGAACACATGGGAAACCTGCTCTGCAATAGAAGCCAAAAGTTTGCAAAGTACTTTCCCAGAGTCCATTTAGGTTTAAAAATAGATATGTAGTATTATGATACAGCAGTCACATGTGGTACATTTGATCTATTTTGAGCTAAAATTAATAAGCACTTTGAGAATGTGAAGTAAATTGATACACTAATTGCCATAAAATAAGGTATAGTTTTCTCTCTGTAACAGACTGCCAATTTAAATATATGACTGGCAAAAAATGAAGATACGCATTATTTTAAGTTACTAGAAATGTTATTATAAGCCTATGATAATTACAAGAAGTCTTCGCTGTATTGCTGCGTGCCTAGGTCTTCTAATGAGTTAATTGTTTAATAAATATCTACAATTACTTGCCAGTTTACAGAGGAAAGGTGCTTAATAGTGCCAACTAACTTTAAATTAATTTAATTAGTTAGTTATTTTCTCAAAAGCTACACTCTCCCTAACAGAAATTCAGAAATGGTTAAAAGCAATAGGACTGTAAAGCCTGATTGCATTGCCTCTGCCTTGTTTTTCTGGAACATCGCGAATGAGAAGTAAGGATTTAGACAATCATATGACTCCCAAGTTTAACAGCCCAGATTTTCAGTGCATCAAGCCTAAGTCGGAAGGTCAGCAAATGCTGCAGTTTGACCTCGGATAAGAGCTGAACAGTATCTACAAACAATTTTCACACTGTGATACCAGACCATGACACATTTCTGTTATTCTTGCAAAACACTGATGGGTGGGCTTCTAAGGAGGTGTTTAGGAGAGTACTTCTGAGTTAAGAAAAAAGTTCCAGACAGCAAAGACGTATCACCAGTACCTATTCCCTTCTTATGATCCCAAATTGTCTTTCTTAAACCTGACATAGTATTTATGCAAATTGATGTCCTCCCAAAATTTTTAATAAATTCCTCTAACTTGAACATAAAAATATGCAAGCTAAAAAGTACATCACTGAAAAATCTACTGTATTACCTCTTTGCTTTTTTGTACATTCTAAAAATAATAACCAGGCTTTCAAGTGACACTGGAAAAAGTCAACTAAACCACTATCAACCTATTGTCATACTGATTATGAATATTTATGAGTAAAGACAATAATTGACGAGTAAAATTTACTGCCTTTTCATAGGAAGAGATTTACAAATCAGATTGTATAAACAAATACTTTTCTACATACCTTAATTTAAACAGAAAACTATGTTTTAAAGACATTATTTATATTTCAAATTTTTGCATTCAAAGGCATTAAAAAAGTCAGAATTAGCATTCTTTTACAAACATCTGCATCTGCTTGTTTACGTGTTCTTTGTAACAACAGATACAGTCGTGTATTCGTTTCCCCCCAGGCTGGTACTTCCTGCAGAACAATGTATGGAACTATCCTGGCACTCATTCAGGATTAGGCAGTGAAGGAAATGTACTGGTGGAGCTCCTTTGTGTAGGATGGAAAGATTTACAGAACTCTGGAGGCAGGTTGGAGTAGCCTTTAGCAGCATCAGGACAAGCTGCTGCCAAAGGCTACTGAATACCATCACTGAAGAGCAGACACTATCCTTTGTCTGTGACAAGTTACTTAGATATGATTTTCAGCTGTAGGTACTGCTGCTTTTTTATCCCCACAATGATGAAATGGTATTTGGGTGCCTATTTCACAAAGAAGAAATAAAAGCTATTAGAACAGGAAGAAAACAAGCAGGGAGGAAAACAAGGCTTTATTTTATTCTCTACTGGCTGCAGTGCTAAACTTCTTGGTAACAAATCAAATACTTTTGATATAGAACTTCAATAGAAAGTAGTTTAGAGGAATGTGTGTATGTGCTATTGTAAAAACTCCAATAAGAACAAAACCATAATGGAGACAAAACTAATCTGTCCAAAACAGATCTACATGGAAAGACATCTTAGATAAAAGGTGTCATAAAAAAAAAAAAAAAAGAAGAGGGGCTGTGTGTGTATGCTAATTGCATCTGAAAGAAGTTCAGGAGGAATCATAAGAAGTACCAATAGGAATGAGGGAAATAAGTTCAATTCCTTAATAAAGTCCATCCCCTCCCCATCATGAGACTGATTTTAATTTGCCCGAGCAAGGAATCCTTCAATTGTTATCAGAGCTATATAACCATAAAAATTCAATTTAAGATGACTCTTTATTATGGACAATAGAGGCCTGACAGAACTGGAATAGTTGCACCAGAGGTTTTTTAAAGCTTATAAATTTACATAAGTATCATAAACTTTCTTAGCAGCAAGAGAGCATCATGTATTTTGCAAAATAAGGTGGCGCACTTTATGGCTGGTGGTGTGCAATCACAAACTCCGAGAAGCTGTTTCTATAGAGAAAACATATACTGATTTTTAACTGTTCAGGAAAGGAAAATTATATATCACCTGAAAAGGCACATCTTAGCCTGTTGACAGAAACACTAAACCATAAAATGAAGGCAAGGAACCAGGTGATACAGCAAAAGAACCTTTGGGACAGAACATTACAGGTCTGTCAGTGAAGTAAAAAACAACCAAAACCACGCTCCTCACACAAGGGCACGTTGCTACCTACTTGATCTGAGCAGGTTACCTGTTTCCATCATTGAACAGAAACAGGTGAAATGCTGCTCTCTGCAGATTATCTTGATTCAATCCTGGGTATTTAAAAAGAATGCATAAAAATCTACCTCTACAAAGAAATGAATGTGAGAAGTTCATAATAAGGCTTCTTTAGCCACGCTCAGTCAAAAAGTGCCTTCGTTTTTCCACAGGCCACCTTCCACTGTTTACTCAAACTCTGTCTGGGGCTTTCTTGCTGTGTTTTTGACTCCCCTCAGAAACAACACACACTCATCTTTCCCAAATGATATACAAGTACACAAGTTCTCCTTCCTGAAATATTTCAACAGTGAGCTGCCTGTTTTTTTTTTTTTTAATTTGAAAAGATCAATTTGACTGGTTCAAGTTTGAGTGGACTTTTTGGTTTATTTACCAAGAACAGGAAAGTTACATTTCCAGCCTTTATTTTCACTAGAAATCTACCCAGCCCATAATTACACAAATGTGATGATAAGAATGGACAGCATAAGAAGTGTTTAAAAAATCCTACTCTTACCAAGCAAAGTCAGACACTGAAAACCACAGTGAAATAATGTAACCTTTACTTCTAAGCAAAGCAAATTTTAACTAATATCTAGTAGTTAAAAAAATTAAAATGCATAGTTTTTAGTCTGCAATAGCCATCACTGTTAACTATTTAAACCAACTCTATTATATTGTAATATGAGATAAAAATATCTTCTTGAAATACAAGGTGTTAAAACACCTCATGACACCTTGTTTCAACAAGATGTACACATTCCTTCTCTTTTTTAAACATTACCTGAAGAGGTACAGTATTTGAGGGTTAAAGCTCCTTAAGAATTACAATCTGGCTAGCCCACAGTACTTTCTACACTGGACTTTAGAAGACAAAGGATAAAACAGAAAACAGACACATGGAGTATAAACACTTCTTAGCAAGAAAGTATTTTCTTTTACTGAGAACCCCAACAGTGTTTATCATTAAAATCACTCAATGTAAAGAAGATACTCTACAGTAAAGGTACTCACATCTATTACTGTTACATGTACTAAAATAGAAACACTGAATTAAGACAAACCGTCTTGATCCTCATAAATTAATTTGTTTCTAAGCTAGATTCTCTTTGTTAATAAATCACCAAGTAATACTGCAACATGTAGCTTGAATTAATGAAAATGCTATACTTTCATAACAGAGGACCAGAATATAAGATTTCACTTAGAAAAGATTTTCAGTTTCTTAAACTGAAAGTCTTCTTAAAAATGCTTTTGTTAAAAGGTTAAAAAATTCACTGAGGTAAGAAAAAATGTTAATTGCACCATGTTAGTATGTGCCAATAGAATAACAAAAGAAAAGCAGATCCCTTACCTATTAATGACATAATTAAAAAAAAAAAAACAACTTTGTACATAAGTGTCCACATTTTTCTACCCTTAACCAGACACCCAGATTCAAAATTAAACTACCACACCACCATCAGACTGTGAATGATTGATGGCCTATTTACAGAGAGTTTACATATGTATCATTATCTTCAGATCAAAGTGACTGCTGTTTGGAATAGCAGTATGACCCACACATTCAGAGATTCAAATGAAAAAATAAAAAAATCCTCTCTAAGAGGATAAATATTTCAAATACACTTTATTTCCTTTTATATAAATGAATCAAACACATTTGCTTTAAAAAGCCCCCCACAAAATATTAAAAGACCTTCTCTTGAAACAGGCCTCTTATTTTGGCCACTTTATCAAAATTGGTGACTATGATGGGAATCTCCACTCTTTTGTGTATTTACCTGTAAAAAGACAAATTGATGTTTGTTTTCCTGTAGTATCTCACATAGCTCAACAGAACATTCAGATATATTACAGAACTTTAAACTACTAACACATGAATGCTTTAAGATGCAACTGTCCATGTATTAACTACCATTTCTTCCAATTCTTCTAATTTCAACTCCACTGTATTTCTCACCAACATCATACTTGTCAAAATACAATTAAATGTTTACAAACAATCTTGCCTAGAGCACAACTATATTTATTGTATTAAAACTATTATCCTTCTCACTTCTTCCAACATGAAAAATCATTAAGTGGTGGTGGTAGGAAACTTTCTTCTTGCCTTTGTTCAGAGTTTGTTCTTCAGTTAAATGAACTCCATCTATACATACACTATGAATACTTCAGTATAAAGCAGCTATAAATGTTAAGCTACCATTAGGACTACATTTTTGCCTTCTTAAATTGTAAAAATTTCAAGGACCTGATTTATATCTGCTTATAGATCATCTTTCAAAATGGTTTTAATTTTGCCATCCTTTCTTAAATACTATCACCAGTGAAGAAGTACTTGAACAGAACGATTAGCTGGAGTACTCTTTAAACAGGAATGATGTCTGATTCTAAGCACAGTATTTTAGTACTTCACATTGCAGTCCTCTAAGTTCAGCTCTAAATTATCCGGTACTGTGACAATTACTCTGTGTTTGGACGACAAAACCACCCCAATAAGTACAGATATCTATAAAAATGAAATGCTGGTTTTATTGTGGTTGGTACTGTTTTAGAGGATACTGCAAAGTTGATACTGTAGCAGGCAAGTAATTGGGATTCAGATAACGCTCCTCCAACTACCCCAAGAAATGAGAACCTCCCAAACAATAACAGATGTCAGCAGCATTTGCAGTTTAATTTTTCATGAGAATATGCTCTGCCATGTGATGAAACACAGAAAAAAATTAATGCTACGTTTCATTGAATAGTTCTTGATGCAAACACAAATAGGGAGATCTAGTGTTTCATCATATCCTTGGAGTGTAATAAAAGTCCATTGGGCTCTTATCAGCAGGGAAATAAGGGTCCCAAAAAGGAGTAACATCAAGAGACATGCCAACATTTTTTTTTAACACATAACACTGGTGTTCTTCTACATTTTGGAAGGGGAAATAAATACTCTTCATGCTATATTGCTATTGTTGATACCTGTGTCATTAGCAAATACTTAATAAGGACCAACAATACTATTTCTTAATTTTCTTGCATCTTCCCTCTTCAGTATTTACTATTATTTTGACTCAGAAAATTGCCAATACTGTGGCTTACGCCCATAGACTGAATATATTCCATCTTTTGCAACTGAAGCATACATTTTCTCCAAATTCACTAAATGTTTCCTTTTCCTTATTAAACGTACATTTTTCCTTATTAAACATATATTTAATAAGAAATCAAGTGTTTTTCATATAACTCTTGCCTCCTTAAGACTAACTGTGTTCACACCATGAGAGGAATCAAAATTCTCACCCTGGTTTTAATTCTTAAAAATGTACCTATATATTGTCTCCTTCCCAGCTTGCAGTCACATTCTATAAACCCCTCTCTAGTGCTGCACAAATATCAAACAATATCAAGCTCAAGAGACTTGCTCTGCTACTCAGCTTCTCTGTAACATGTCAGAGAATCATACACCACCAGGTTGGAGGTGACCTCAAGGCTGATCTGGCTCAACCTTTCTTGACAAAAGCACATCCTAGACAAGATGGCCCAGCACCCTGTCCAGCTGAACCTTAAGTCCTACTGCTGGGGAGTCCACTACTTCCCTGGGGAGATTATTCCAGGGGCTGGTAGCTCTCTTGGAGAAAAATTTGTGTCCAGGTTCGAAGGGGTTTCATGCGAAAGGATTGCACTTCCATGCTTTCCATACTGAACATCTACTGCTCTGTTTTCTTAGCCACTGTGTCTTAGGCTAGTTCTCTTAACAGCAGGACTGGCAGCAGAACAAGTAAGTTTGTATGTATTAGAGGAAATGAATGAGTCAATTTAGTTGGTGGAGAAAATTATAGTGTTGTGAATAGAACTGTGGAAAACCAGCCAACTACTATTTTCTGTTTGGAATTATTTTCACACAAAGAAAGGCAGAACTACCACAAGTTATTTTTGAAAGAAAGGACAGTAAGGCTATGAACTTTATTTTTACTTTAAATGAAAGATACATCCTGCAGAAAATCAGTATCTTCATCATTAAGTGGAAAATTCAGTTCAACTGCAGAAAAGATAAATGCAAGAGATGCCTTAAATTTTCTTGCCAAAGACCATAGTAAATTTGCAATGCTTACACCTCTAGCTTTATCATACCATTTAAGCTAACTGTGGTATTGGATTCTTTCTCATCTCTTGTGCTGATGCACAGTTCTGTATGTCTCTTCTCCCTCCTGTTACTCCCTACTCACATGCTGTATCTAAAAGAAGTGTGTATGTATTAGTCATCTTCCAATTTTATTTGTCCTAACAAATGCTCGAGTACATTCTGGAGCAATTAAAAATATGAAGAGGAAGGCTGGTGATCATTTTGATAACTTTGCCAAAATAAATTGTGGTCTGACAACCATGAGGGTAATCACATTTAACAGAACTAAAATGATACAAACACTATTTTAGTCTCAGTTGTAAGCAAAAAATGGGACAACTCTTGCTGACAGTACTTGAGAATGGCATGGTGACACCTATCATTACCAAGTCAGTCAGTAGCATCTCTGGATGAAGGGAAGGCTCCAAAGAGCCCCTCAAACTAAAAACCATCTCATGTTAACATATCCAAAAGGTGAGATCAACATCATGCAACAGTAGCATTTTCTTCTTCCCTTCAGTGAAATGTGTGTTTCTTCAATGCAAAAGCCACTTGCAATACCATTTCACCTTTGTTTTGCAGCCCTCCTTTGTATCAGCCCAACAAAAGGTAGGGTGCTGTTTTAAGATATGTCCATGAAATAAAAGGTTAAAACAGCAGAGCCTGGTGGAAGCAAGGATTTTAACCATTGTGGTGAGACACCAGAGCAGCCCTTGAACAGCTGTATCAGCAGAGGAAGAGCAGTGAATTGTAGCTATGAGCAGAGCAGCAGGGGTGATAAGGGCAGGCATTTTTCAAGTCAGCTTCACTGCCAAAGAAAATTGGTCATGTAAGTACTCCATAAGCAGCAGGTTGAAGAATGTTTCATAATTATAGCCTCAAACCTCAAGCTGGAGACAGTACAAACATGTTTTGGGTTTTTTAAAAAATATCATACCAGCAAAAATTAGGTTCTACTCTGAAAACTCTTGTCCAACAGACGCTACAAAATTGCTTCTAAAAGAGGTCCTGAGAAAACCACTCTTAAGAAACAGCAACAAGTAATGGGGGTTATAATTGGTTTGAAATTTCAACCAAATCATCATACAACACTGTCTTATAGCTGAAAAGCACAACAGTTATTTAGACTTATTATATTCCATATTTCTCCTGTCAATTACTTAGCAAATATTTTTATTTAATAAATGGCATAGCTCAAAGCATCTGCTTAAAACCAGAAAACATAAAACCCAAAAACCACCACCACCAAAAAATCCCAACTCTTTTTAAATGAGCTTTGTAACAACATTTTAGCTCCTGAAAGTAGCAAGCTTCTAAAGAGACACTACCCATAAAAAAACCAAACCAAACCAAAAATCCAACAACCCCCCAAACTCCCACAAGAACTGGCTGAAACTATACAATGTGCCACATATACCTGGCACCTGTGGCAGAACAATACCACGGAATGCAGCTTTGGGCATCTGGCATGAAGGTAGCCAGGAGTGTCCTCTCTGCCACCTCTGTCACAAGAGCTGAACTCAACTCTAAGACTGAGGCAAGAGTAACACCAGCAGAAGATTGTTGTCCCACGACATACACGTATCCCCCAATATTTCAGTAGGCTTCATGTCATCCTGTCCATCTTCACACCTCGTCTTGGAAAATTCCATAATGTCCTCATACTCCACTTGCTCACCATTTGCCCTGCCTAGACAGCAGGGGATGGGATCTCCTACCATCAGGAGAGGCACAATGCCAGGTGGATCAGCTTGTACTTTGGGCTAAATCCAGAGCCCAGCCAGGAAAAATACATTAAAGACATGAGCACATCCATAATGCTCTGCCAGGGGGTCTGAAAGTTAGCTCCCTCTGGGATAAGGTGGAACACATGTATGCCATAGCCCAAGGGGGATTAATGACAACCTCTACTTCAGCTTCTCCAAAACTTCCTTTTAAGATGCTCTTGGCTCACTTTTGCATTTATACATTTCTCCTCTAAGGCTGTTCTGACCAAGCTGCAAGCAGGTAGAAGAAGCTCTTCAGGATGTCCAGACACCTGAGGTATTTGACCTCCTCAGGCAGAGCATCTCTGGCTAGCATCCATCAGCTCCCTTTTTTGGGATGGGAGTATGTGGGCAAGACCCAAACCATACTATGCTTAGAGCTCCCTTTGGCTCCCTGTTTTTACATTTCTCAATCCACATTCCTTTTTTTACCACATGTTGCCTGTTTTTTCTCCATCCTCATTTTCTGTAGTTTTTCATTCTTAGGGAGGGCTCTCATGTTTTATTAGGAATAAATTGATATCTGTTCCAAAGGAAAAAGCCAATAGCAACAATGACTCAAAGCAGTTACTTAAAAAAAGCAAGAAAAAAACAAGCGTAGGATATTCCTCACTCCCCATGCCACAACAGTTTTACAGATCATGCCCTCTAGCTATTCTAGATAAGAGATGTCACTTACATAGCAATTACATAATAATTCTTCACATGGACATCATTCCAGCCTTGCCAACCTTCTCCTGAGTGCTCACATGAGGTGCAAGGTGTTTGGTGTTCATCACCAACACACGGTAGTAAGTATTGCTTAACAATGAGAGTTGTTAATCGAAATTGAAAAACCCCAAACTCTGAACACATTCATATAAAGCTCAAGAACGTCCTACCTTGGAGTTCAATATAAAAATCTAAGTTAATATGCAAATGAAGTTCTGTATTTGAATATTAAATGGACAGTTGGACGATGACGTAGGTAACATCAAAAGAGCCATCAATTTGGCAGAAAGCACATCATAACAACAGACCAAATTTAGATAGAAACTGAACTTTCTTAGGTATTAGTGTAATCTGTGTGAAAAGTTTTGTTTACTGTCAGTTTTGCATCTGATCATTCATCCTCAAGAAATCCAAAAAAAAAATTGCTAATTTGCAAATGAACCAGGAAACACCCTATGAACCACTACAAAGCACTACACTCCCTCAAGCTCTCAGGCAATTCCACATCCCATGAAGTTGCTGTACACTTAAACAAGCTTCAAAACTTGCTTGTTTTGCAATTTGATAATCATACAGGCCATTAAATTAAGCTAAAAGATCTAGCACCTCATTACTCTCTGAAGTTCAGTTCACATAAACATGTACCACTACAAATGTAGATTTTTTCAGCCAATGGAGAGAATCCAGCTTCAATACAGGATGCACTGTTGCAGTCTACTGCTATAGAATGCTTAACCCATAATTTCCAAAGCACCAGTGCTGGGATTTGCAGGGTGTGCTTCTCACTACACAAGTTTTCACAAGGAACAAACATACAATTTAGGCATTGAATTCTTCAAAACTGCCCAATACAAAATAGTCCTCAACAAGTCAATGAAAACATACCTCCTTTCATCATACCTGCTAGAGGGAAATACCGTGATCTTTCAAATGGGCTTGGCATAATTTAAGCTATGTAATGCTTTTCCTCTGTCTCACCGCCTACCCTGTTTTTCAATGAGAAGTCCTGATCAAAACCTCCATACTCCACATTAATCTATGGATCAGTTAATAAATTCTTGAATACAGGGAATTTGCATTAAAAACTTTATCTTAATGAAAGACTTTGGTACAGTTAAATCACATTTTCACCCTGTGCAAAGTAAGGCTAGATTATCATATGCTTAACAATCAGAATTTACATACACAATAAAACTGTTAATGCTACTTGCTACAAGCCAAAGAATTTCAAACTGCCTAATGCTATAGTAATCAAAACTAACCTTAATTACTGTAACAATGCAACTGCTGAAGTAGCAGAGTACATACACCCTTAATTATGTCAGTTTGTGAGAGGGAAAAGCAAACTGATTCTAGGCACAGGCAAAGTAACAGTATCTTCTATCTTTCAAGTTTCCATCTTCTTGCCAAAAATGCACTTTCCTTTGTTTTAATTTCTTGAGCCACATGGCAGCTGTGGATGTCTGTGGGTTTACAGACAAGTGCTAGCAGCAAGTGCAGTATGTTAATGACTACATACTTCCTAGAAGCAGCTTAACCAGAATGAAATAGAAGAAACAAAAAGTTCCTGATGTCCTCTGTTTAAATATTATAGTATTTTAGCAAAAAGAGACAAGTTAACAAGAGGTAGAGGAATAACAAACTAACAACTACATTTACAAATCCCCCAATAGTTTAAACATTCATTCACCTAGCAACATTTTAAAGGAGTGTTTCCTACATCTCTTGTTTTAACATCACGTAAGATAGACTAACACAAAAGTAGCAAGGTATTACAGAACTACTGTATCTCTCTAGAGAAAATGGTCAATGCAAGTAGAAGAGTACTTCTCTGCCCTTCTTAAAGGGATAACTTGGCTCAAAATGCTCATCAGGCTTTCTCTGTTAGAGATCAGCTATATTATAGAAAAGATTTCTGCTTCCTCAGAATCTGGATGCCCATATAGATCTTACATGCAGAGTGTATTTGCATGCCTCCCTGATTTACTGAAAAGTATTTCTAACACCTTCAAAATTATTGCTCAGAACTACAGATAGATGACATCGCAGTGTAGAGAAATTGGTTGTTTATTCTGAAGTCACAAAAATTGGGGCTTTAAAAACCCACACAAAACAAATACCAAGGTGTTTCCACACCTTTACTGCGTAGTGTAGTGTTAAGAAGTAAGTATACATTACTACATGTATAACAAGGAATATGTACCAGAACTCTTTCTCTCAAAAGCCAGCAAATACCTTTTCTTTCTGAGCAGGGAAAAGCAGAGAGTAGTTTAATGGAAGAAATAAAAACTTAGTTACATTTCTTAGTTTGAATATCAAATTGGAAAAAAACAAACAAACCAAAAACCAAACCCAAATAAAAAGGACCAAATAAATACAAAACTAAAAACTTAAAGAGAGAAACAAAACCTCTCCTAAAATACTATTGTCTTAAAGACCCATATGGCAAGTGTAGGGACAGAAATTATGCCTGTTTTGCCCTATTTTTCTCTATCTTCATATAGCTCTAGATGTCCAGCTGCTAGGTGTCTCCCACCAAAAGCTTGAAGTCTTGAATTAATTCATTATACGAACAAATGCAGATGAGAAAGTGGTAGTTTGGAGTAATATTTTTTTAAAGAAGTAAGCAGGGTGAGGTCTTAAAGAGCTCAGTGCTAAAAAAAATAGACTCCTTTTTCTTGCCACCTGACAATTTAATTCCAGTGGTGCTTTCAGTACTTCCTTTGAATCTGTCTCTTGCCATCTGACACCTCAGTGAATTGATCTGGTGTGCAAAAATAATTATGGATAACCCAAAGAGATAAAACCCGCATTGCTTTCTGCCTATGTAAAAGAGATGAACAGTGGATTGGAGAAACACCTTAATTGTGACCCATGAAGGGTCTAGGAATAAAACCTGATTTTTCAACAGTGCAAGTCACCAGATGGGCTCAGCTGTTTTGTGAAACTTTACTCTTAGCGGATGTGATTCTGCTGAGATGTCAAAGAAACAGCAAGGGAGATGACAAAGAGAGGTTCAAAGGAGCCCTGAAGAGACTCCTGTTTACCACTGCTGATCCCAACACCACAGGCAGGGCAGGGCAGTGTCTCCCTTTAGCTCCCTGCATAGGATACCCTCTAAACTGCTGCATTCCAATTCTCTTGCTTTATCAACCAAGTCTCACTTTCGTTTCCTGTCTGTCAGTATTCACCTTATTTTCCAAAACAGAACACATGGGTTATGTTGTGTTTGTACAAACAAAATGGGGTCCCAGCTTATGACTAGCCCTCCTGAATACCAGGATAACACAGAAATAAAATATGTGTAATCCTTTCCCAGCCCTGGCAGGAAAAAGGGGAAAAAAAACGGAAACAAAGTGATTTTATCTTCTAGTTTTGCAACTCTAAGACAACGTATTTCTCACTTCAATTACCTCCTCAGAGCTCCACTGCTACTTTGTTATCTTTCCCATTTCCCAGGAAGCATTTCTACCTCACAGCGGAGAAACTGCTTATGGTAGGAAAATACTTGCAGTACAGCCTGAAACCACAACTCTCCTTTTGGCAACAGCAGTAGGTCAGGCAGCTCCTATTTAGTGCCTGCTATTCACTCTCTTCTCTGTGCCATATCCCACCTGCACTGGTACAACTGTTAGTGTGGCTGCAGTGAACTGGATCAGGAAGACAAATCCAGGTTAACCAAAGTCCCTTCAGCTTTCCCTTTTCTGTAGGGTTACTTTTAACCTAGATCAATCTCAAATTCAGTTCACCTTGTTGTCTCATAAATAGTTGCTCCAGCACATCTGAGGGCACACAGACAGGAAAACAAGTGGCAGGAGACAGAAAAGCAGAACTGCAACTAAAAGAAATACTTATGAAATAGCACCTTTCACCTGAAACAAAGACAAAGCTTGAAAGCAGCACTTACAGAGTAGATGTTTTACCAAGTTCTAGCCCTAAAATTCACAAGTTTATAAGGAAAATCCCCACTGACTCAAGGTTCCTAACACTGAAAACTTTGCAAGCTTTAAATGCTAGAAGCACTGATTAAATGAAACAAAACAAACCTGTCTACTCAGATCTGATCTGGAACTCACCTGCTGTATAGCAGAAACAACATTCTTTATTAAATCAACCGCTGTAGTTTAGAAAAAAAAGGCATCTGGACAAACAAGTCCTTTATGATGCCTAGCAAGGATGCAGACAAAACACACAATCTGACAGGCGTCCAAAAGCCTTTCCAAAGGAGCTCTGTCCAAAGGAGGGATCTGTCAGCTCCAGAAGAACTTTCACTACCTGGAGAAGACTTCCTGCCAGCCTGGCATGGAGTGGAGCAGAGCCCTTTGCCCCACACCATTACCTGCACTGCTGCATCCTTACATGCTGCTCCTTGTACCAATGAGAGGCTTCATTCCTGCAGCACAGCAAAACCTTAATTAGGCTGAGGAAGAAAGTGACTTGAAAGAATGAGAGAAATCCCAGCATTATTCAAGATACTTTTGATTGCGTCAGTTCTACGAATGTGGATATATGGATAAATGAATAAACGCTAAACAAACCCAGCAACAAGGGAATGCCAAGTAATTTAAAGTACTCTGTCTTTAAAATAGTCTGAGCCTGCAATAAAGGCCTAACCACAACAGCTAAATACAAACCAATTTATCACTTGGAGGCCCTTCTGACCTTTTGTTATACTACCATGTGGCTATCTTTAAAGAGTGATAACCTCTCTCTTTGCTAGTCCAAGATGTGAATAAACATTTTGTTTTTAATTAAAGCAGAATTTTCAGATGGTACCTCTCTTCACACGGTGCATACTGGTAGTTTTACATTGGTGATTACAGCAGAGGAAGTAATTACAACTATTTCTTATTTTCCTTTTGCTGAAACCTATCTGATTAACAGATGATACAACCCTGACATAGTGGGAAAGAAGCTTTACATACATTGTTTAGAGATGTTATTCTTGCAGACCATTCCAGCATCACTCCAATATATATTGTTAATTACTCTTTATACAACACATAATTTAGCCGATGTTGTAATCCAAGAACAAGGCTCCAAAAGCTACCCATTTCAAAACTGGAGAGCAAAATACAATGAGCAAAAGAAAAATGACACTGTTGAATAAAACTACACTCTGATCAAAAACACTTAAACAAGAGTCTCTGAAAAAGTGACAGGGAATCAGCTACCTTGGGATAGCAATGTATACAGAGATTTTCATCTCTAGTTCACCAATTTTAATCTAACCAAGGTCAGTAGTGATAGAGCCTTGCCTCATCTAGTCTTTACAAGAAATATACTTGTGGTCTCTTTTGGTCTTCAACAAGAAAATACAACAGAATGACCCAGCACTGAATGCACATGAAAAATAAGAAAAAAACCCCTCAGTTCTTAAGAAATATACCCAGAGGAGGTAAAAATCTACTGGAAAAAGTAGAAGGCTGCATCTTCCTGTCAAGCACACTTCAAAGGAGCATTACTTAAAGAATAATTATAAGAGTTAAAAAGCAAAGAATTGACTATAATGGGAACTCTGTCATACTGAAGATACTGTAGGGAATGCTTTGAGGAGAAGGAGGAGTGAACGAACATAAAACTCACATGCAGAATACACATCACACATGCTGTACTTGGCTATTTAAAGACCACAGAAGCCCAGGTTAGTAAAATCATGCTGGATTAATAAAGCTGGAGATCTGGCTACTAGGTAAGAAGACACATGTACAGAATTATGCTTTGAAAATCACGTATTGTTTCCCTTTAAAATACATTTTAAGAGCAATTTGCTACCACATACTACCACAGAAAAAGCAGCAAAGACCATATGAATACCAGCAAACAAAACTCAGAAGCCAAGTCCATGTCATCAAGATCTATTGGAAGAAGAGAAAGTTTACAAATCTTCCAGTCCCTAAAGAGTGTATGCTAATCACCTGGTCTCTAATCCAGTTTGGTGGTTACAAAGAAACAGACAGCATCACAACTGAGTACTCTTCAAGCTATGGGGGGAAAAGGGGAATGGAGAATGGGAGAAACAGTCCAACAAAAACCATAAATGAAACAACAAGTGGGATTACTCTTATTTATAGCCAAACTTCTTGCTGTCATGTATGACATTCCTTTGCATATCTAATAGGGCAAAAAATTCAGAGCCTTACATCATAATTACTTTAAAAATCTGTATCATTGTGTTATCTGAAGTAAAACACATACAAAGCTTTCTACAAACTACATTTTTGTGGGGCTGAAAGTTAAAGCATTCCTGTTTCATGTAAAAATCAATAATGATTTTGAAAGTAACAGATTCACTGGCTGAATTAAGAAGTTATGTGGCCTTTTTTAAACCTCAGATGTGTTGTAGTTATGTTTCATGCTACTTTCACAAATTATTCCAAGATAATTAATAATAATAAAGGTAAAAATTTCCTACATTAATTGCAACAAGTTAAGTAACACTCCCTGTGGCCTTTTTTAAAAAATGTAACTTACTACACGTTGATATTTTTAACTTCTAGGTTGCAAAAGTTCTCAACTACTGTAAATTGAGCAGCTGAAAAAAACCCAACAAATAATAAAGAGAATAATTAAATGAATATTAAGATGAGAAATGAAACAGTGTAACTGTTACGGCAATTGATAATTGTGCCTCTCCATATTTCAAATGAAAGATACTTATATTTATATTCTAAAAGTCCCTCAGAATTTGTAGGTTGCTGAGCCCTGTGGAAAATCACAAAGGCATTTAAAACAGATAAAGTTTAAAATGGGTATGGAACTCTTACACTTCTTGAAACTGAAGGACAACTTCTAGTTTTGGTCCTCCAAATCAAAATCCAAAGCATTTTAGGAGAAATAAACTCCTACCAGACTACACTGAAGCTTTCCATCTTGTGTATACACACACACGTATCTTGCGCTCCCTGCTACACAAGGCCAATGCACTCTTTTGGTGACCAAACTTAAGAAACCACCAGTATTCAGATTCCATTCACCTGCGACTGAAGCCCAGAAATACTCCAAAACATTTGCTCTACTCTACTACTGGTGTTCACATACACGTGGTTTTATTTCACTTCATAGTCTAAGTGAAGTAACAAGTACTGAAGATATTTGAATATACATGGAAAGCTACAAGAAATGCAAAGGATATAAGGGCCATAATTAGGTGAACAGCATTTACCGTGCTGACCACAGACAGTGAAAGAGGTCTCAAATTACACTTCATGAACTAGAAAGTATAGTTATCAGGGGAAGCTGTGTTACCCTTCATTGTTCTTTCAGGGACCTTAGCATGTCCTTGATCCACACAATTCCATATGCTCCATGCATGGATCAAGGGCATAACATCACCTTTAGAATTCAAACCTGGATATTCTTCTGTTACCCCTTAAAATAACTTCATTTGCAGTGTCCTGTAGTCTGAATACATGCTAAGTGAGGACACTTAACACGGAAAACTAGAGAACTGGTTCAACAATGCAAATAAATAAATCAGAAAAATTAAAGCTCCATCACATTTTATATTTCTTTAGTTTTTAGTTGTCATGTATCATATGAATAGATTACAATCAACATTCATGGTCAGTAAACCAAACGTTGTTTCTAATAATTTATTAGTTGTATAGTATTCATATATTATCAATCTTCCAAGGCAAGTCATCCCTGGTTTTTCCCAGCAGTATGTCAATGATGGCCAATTTTTTCTCCTGGTTACAGGAGTTGTATCATTACAGAGCTTTTTGCTGCTAAATATACTGAGTAATTAGACATCTGAGCTTGATGGCTCTAGCAGCACTTCATTTCTAAACACTACAAAAGGGAGAGAGAGAGAGGTTCTGAAGGAAACTCCTAATGCAACTTAAAAAATTACTGTATTTTATAATACAAGAATGCATTACTACTGTGCATTGTAGTGTTATTCAATTGCACAAACTAATAGCAGTACAGTTACCATGAAGTACAAAATGCAGTGTTTAGTCATCTGAAGAACTTCAAATAATCCACCCTCTCTCCACACTTATCTTTACAGTGATAAATAGTACAACACCAGGCTAAAATACTTCCCATCAAAATGAATGAGCTCAACTAAAAAATAAAACCACTAAACAGTAATGGTCAAATACTCATAATGTGTTTGGATTGTGAGGTCTATAATAATAGTGAGCTAAAACACAAAAATTGAAAGGTGAAAGCAATTATCAGAACTGGGTAGGTCAAGCAGATCCCCTGGTCCCACAGCTGGAAGCACCCACTGCAGATCCCTGGGAAGCCAGAGGAATGCTGTGTGGGCAGGACCCGGCCTATGCAAATCGGGTTATCCAGTTCTACCCCAGACCTCAATAGTAAATACACAAAAAGTAGACAAACTGAAAAAAACCCCCAACCAACAATAAGGCCAAACCCACAAAACCCCCTAACTTCGATGTTTAAAGTTCTTTTCCATTTTAATGCCCTAGGATTTTCCAGTAACAAAGGGTATTATTGTCACAACACTGAGCTTGCACAACTGCCTGCTCACTGCGTCTTGTCTTTACTCTTATCCATCACAAACATACCCAAAGTTTTTTACTAGAAGCGAAGTAAGGAAGTCAACAGACAAAAAAAAGTCTAGGATTTTTTTTCCCAACAGCTGAATCAACTTTATATTGTTCAAAGTTAAGCTGAAATACTTAAGAGGGGGAAAAAAACCAGAACAAAACGACAAAAACAAAGCAAACAAACGAACAGAAACACCAGCAGAAAGCTCCCTGCCATGACGAGTTCAGATCAATGCTTTTGTCTTCCATTTTACCCAGGGCTCAGGAGAGCAACGCTGCACCGAGGGCTCTCCCAGCGCGCACTCGAGCGATGTAAACACGTCGCGGGGCTGGGGCTGCGCCGCGGGGCGCGGGCAAGGCCGCGGGGTCACCGGGGCTGCACGATCCGGGCGGTCACAGGAGTTTCTGACCTACATTCCCCGCAGCGGGATGAAAACCCTCCCGCCGCAGACGGAGCGCGGCGGGCGAATTCCCCCGCCGGCAGGGTGTGTTCGGGGGTGGGGAATGCGAGCGGGCCGGGGCGAGGATGGAGGCTGGCGGAGGCGCCGACACCTGCCCGCCGACACCGCGGCCCC
>VXAC01008315.1:1031980-1050679 GCA_013399225.1 Rhipidura dahli | reverse complement strand
GGCCGCTGTGCCCAAGGTGACCCTGGGAGGCCGCGCGGGCCGCGGCCCTGCGGCTGCGCCCGCCCCGCGGCCCCGAGCATCCCCGAGGACACCCGCCCGGGCCTGCACCCCGGCGGCGGACGGGAGGAAACTCGCACTTGCCGCCTGTTCAGTGACTGTTTTTACACGGCTCACCAGACTATAGAAAAAAAACGTAGAAAGTAAGCGGGCTGCCAGGAAAGATTTCTTTTTCCTCCCCCCCTTTTGCTGCCTCCCATCATAAATAGCTACAGCTACACATTTTCAAGCGGTATTGTGACTTTCAAGTTGATGATAGCTCTCTTTATATATTTATCATGTGAAACGCTTTGAGTGTTTTAGCTCTGGAAGGAAATGCTTATCAAAAAAAGGCTCTATTTTATGTGCTTTAAAGTGGGGAGAGTGGAGAGCAGACGTGCTAATCTTATGGATCATAAACTACATATATTCTGCCAGGACAATGTGTGTGATACCCAGCCTCTTCTGGCAGCATTCTTTCCCCAAGGCTGCTGGAGTTGTTCTGGCTACCATCCTTCACAGGGGCTATCAAAATCCTCTCCCAGCACCGTGGGCTGCCTGCTGGTGAAGCTCCTGCTGTCACGGCCTGATACTGAATTACCTTACTCTAAGACAGGATTTTATACACATACCCACTAACGTAGATACTTCCCAGAAATTTCCAGTTTCCTGAGCCTGTGCAGTGAAGTACATTACATGGGAACACTGGGCAGATCTAGCCAGTGTGTGCTCTACCTTGACAGTTCTACAAGCTGCCTGGACTATATGGCTGCAAAGTTTTGGGAACACTTACCTGAATTACCTTGATGTTTTGTAGTTTGAAGTTTCATCAATGAACTTTTCAGTTTAAGAGACTTCCTCCTCATTTTCTTCACCTTTTCACTTGCATTATCCTGATCTGTGTGGTACACTGCTTGCTTCAGGGGAGTACCTGTGTTTCTATGATTAAAGAAGCAGTCTCTGAGGAAGCCATGTCTCTACTGCTTTAAAGATCAGGAACAAGTTTAGACATAGTGAGGAAATAACCTGCAAACCACTGGGGACAGTGAAGCTGCTACTATTGAAGAGGGCTGTCTCATTTTGCCAAAGCTGGAATCTCTGCATTCTTTACACACTTAAAAAGAGGTTCAGTGAGTTACCAGTAATTCACTCTGCCAAGGAAGGGCATGTAGATTGCGATTGCCAGATCTGCACCAGAAGTTAAGCATGGGGACTTTTGTCATCTGCCATCTTGATCATTCATACAATGACAAAAATTAGAACTCTGAGGTGCTGTAGTATTTAAATAAATATTTGAAGATGCTGTTTCAGATAGGTAAAGATCTTATCCCAGTTTTAAACGTTTTCCCTGCTCCAGCCATCATAATTTTCATTTTGGCCAGATTGAGTCTGAGTCAGCTGATTTTCATCCAGGTGCTGACAGGCATTTTGATATCCTTGAGAAGACAGCAGTGGCATCGCTAACAAATGAGATGTGCTGCAGCATCTTTAGCATGTTCCTGGCGTTACAGCTCATCCCTTTGCTAGCAAATTCTGCTGCAAAGGCTGCATATGTGGGGGTCCACCAAGGTCCAATAGACATTACTGCCCTTTAGGTCTTGGCAGACCTAAGGATCAGCTGGTCATTGCATGTACTCCAGGAAAATCCTACATATACGTGTCCAGCACCATATATATGTGTGTGTGTGTGTGTGTGTGTGTGCACCAATGCAATGACACTGATTCTCAAATAACCACATTCTCCAAATGCATATGCAGCACTGATGGATTTGCATAAATATTTTTACCTCTCTTTATCAGAAATGTAACAAATACAATTCAACAGTGATGTGAAACATTAAATGAACCATATCCGTGGTCCTAGCATTACATGTCTAGGCAAAAATAATGGAAATAATGAATTAGGGCTGGACATTTATATTCACATTCACACTACTCACACATCTTATGCTATATTAACAAGTTAATATTCATTGATTAATTCCAAAACATACCAATGATTATAGATATTATGTGTATACAATTACTTAGCATTCAGATTGTCAACTCTTATTCCAGCCCTAATCTTTAGTTGCCTTACCTTTTATGCTGAAATGACTCATATCACTGCTTATATACAAGCAGTTTGTCTTCATTCTTTCAATACAGTTGGTTAAAAATCAAGTCATGCAAATATGTCAAATATTCTGTTTGGTTATGTTAAAATATTTCTCTAAAGGCCCAATCTAAAAGTTCAAATTTCATTTGTTTTGCTGATCTATACAAGATTTTAAAATATATACTCTAAGAAAGTCAACTCAGCAGTTTTAGAATGGTATGGATTTGATGATGTTATTTCAATGACTCTCAGCAGGTTTTCATCCATTTTTTTTACATATTTTTTGGGAACTATCAATTAGGAATATCCTAGCAGGACCAGTCCTTTATTCTGATAAAGCCTAAAGCTCTGTATCAGATGTATATTTCCCTCATGAAACTCACATATTTTACCTTACATAAACTTAAAACTAAAAATGAGAGGGTCATTTCAGGACATAAAAGATAAATTTCTGCTAGATTAATGACTCTCGGGTCCTTTTAGTAGAAATCACCTGTTTATATGGTAATTAATTCTGGAGCCACATACAATTTCACTCTGTAATCATTCTGATTTCTAGATGAGATAGTGGCATTTCTGTAGCAACTGCAGCAGTTGTTTTCCATACACACTGGAAACAAGTCACTAAATTTAAATCATTACTCGTCTTCATTTTCTTCTCTTGCATTTGAGGTGTGCCTGCATTGCAAGGGGTTGGCACATACAGATTGGTGGTTTAGCCCATCTGTACTGATCATCCTTACCCCGAGGGTGTAGGCTGTGCTCGGGTTTTGAATATGTACCTGCTTTAGTTGGGATTCTCTTTCTGTGGCCAGCCTGCCTTACCAATGCAGCAGTGCCTGTAAACTGCAGGGTTTGAATACCAAATTAGACTGCTCTTCCCAAAATCCCACATTCCTGCATCTTTGAATACCCCTGGCAGCCTCCTTCTCTACTCCTAAACAGACTGATATATTTGGCATTTAACTCTTTAGTTTCCTGTCAGGTTGTTCCAGGCTGCTGGCACATTTCCTGCTCTCAGCTAACCCCTGTTCTGCCAGTGTGGGCTGCTTTTCTAGCAGGTTGCTAACGTGCCAAGAAGCATATGTATTTCTTTGTGAATGTGGAAGATATTTTCCAAATTTTACAGCTTCTGACCCAGTAACAGGAGTATTCATCACTGCAGCATAATTTCAGACCTGCCAAGAATATATCAATTATGTCATGTTGATGTGCTAAGGGAAAGGATGAAAGCAGGAGTACAGCAATTTCCCCTGCTCCCTGTACAAGCTATACAGACAGCAATAAACTACATCCTTCTGCAGGGAAGGCTTAATCCACTGATGCCAAATTCATTCCAGTTGAGGACCCACCCACACAGAGAGGAGTGAAAGGACTTACATCATGTTTCTACAATATCTCAGATTGCCAGCCCCTGAATCCACGATGAAACTAAAGCAACTTGGCCAAGAACTTGCTCTGCCAGATCTCCTGAAAAGTGTTCTCTGGTGCCCTTCAATTGTGAATCCAAAAGGAATCTGGAACCTCAGGAAAGTGTTTGGCCTACCACGGATGTTACAATTTTGAGGGACATTTTAGTTTGGAGAGAGTCTTAATTAAGGCAAACTTGGGCTTCCTTCAGTGTGACTATGTAGACTTAAAGCAAAGGAAGTTTACATCAGCAGCCAATGCTTCACCACTGCCACCCATCTACTTGGCAGTAAATGTTTCCTAAATATTTCCCAAGATAGCCACTGATCAGAAAACACCCATATAAACATAAAAGCAAAGAGTTTATATATTCCCTTATTGATTTTTAACTGTGGTTCACCACAAGCCTCTCAAGAGCCATAAAGTTGCAAGGTGGAGGTTTTTTCTGATGTTTTAGACCTAATTTAACAGAACAGGTTCTATGCTTTTGCTGTCAGTATTGCCCCTGACAAGAGAGCACTTGATCAAGTTTTCTTTGGATAGTGGCTACATATTAATTCACAGGGGGTGACAGGTGCTGTTTTGAGGTCAATGTCCTGCAGAATAGACATATTTTTCTCAGAGATAAGCTACAGACTGCCTTAATGGGCAAGTCCAGCTTCTCAGTTCTTGGCCTTTATCTCCTATGATCAGTTGGCAGAATGGGTGTAGTCTCTTGCTATCAGCCAAGTAGTACTTTTTTCAGTTGCTTATAATTGTTCTGTATTTGTAGAAGATACTCCTGTAAATTTGTGATTCAGAAGAAATTGCTAATTACTGTTATGGAAAATTCATAGTGACTTGTCTCTGTAAGTGGCTTTGGGATTGTTTTGTGGGTATCTGGCTGCCATCAGCTCATTTGAAAAAATTCCTTGTAAGATATTTTATATTATCTTGATTTGCTGCACTTCTGAAAAGTTGATTTTGTACATATTGCATACAGGAAAACAAACAAAAAAAACCACACATTTTTTTTCCGTTTTAGTAGTTTAGCAACATATTTGTATTGCTGCACAGGAACTATAGAAGGAATGAAACATAGAGTTGATGGTATACTTGTCTGACATTTGATTTACTCCCACAGATTATAGAAATAGTACTTTAGTCAAAGTTATTAAAAAATGCACAGCTCTTTAAAAAACTATATAGGTAGTTGACTTAATTATTTGCATGTTTACCATAATTGAGAGGTAATCAATATGATACTGATGCTTGTTCCTACTGTATATTAAGACTCTGAATCACCTTCTACAGAATTAAGATTAAAAACAAAAAACAAAAATAGTGGTGTTTTTAATTTATCTTTTTAGGTCTTTTCTACAGAGATCTCCAAGTTAATTATAACTGTTAATTTAAAGTAGATTAAGCTATATTAAATACCTCAGCACCTGTGTTTCTTCAGAATTAAAAATGACCTTAATTCAGTTTAGCCGAACTCTGGAAGTGAAATATGCTACGTTAACTGAAGGTCATTTTAATTCTAGCTAGGAAAGTTCAAAGAGTTCAGCAAGCTTTCATACACATTCTGCATGCAGTAAGTGAGGAATGATGAGGAACTAGTAGTGTCACATCTAAATCTAGGCTTCACTGTATTCTGCTCAAATGCAAGTCCTGTAAATTGTGTCCCACTGTCACATATCATTGTATTGGTTAAAGAAGTCTAGCTAAAAAGGTTCTTAATGCATGATCAGCTGGTCTGTTGTAATATCTTTAGTAGTGCCATCTTAAAATAGGAAATAAGTCTAAGATGGTTTTCCTGGTTTATTATTTATTTCTAGAAGCACATTTTTTAAGCAGAAAAAAAATCACTTTCATAAACCTGTAATTTTATGCCTTTATCTTTCTACAGCCTGCTGTTTTTATCTCAGTTACAGCACATTTCTAGTTCCTAGAAATACTGGGAGCTGTGCATATACACCTAACTGAAGGTAGTATGTCCCATTTGCTCTCATGCTTATTATTTCTTCTGCACGTGCCATCTTTTGCTGCAAGTGTTTTTATTCTAAAAAAACATGATCATCCAAGGCAACAACATGCACTTTGTTCATGGTTCCCTGGCACTTGAAGACAAATTAATACAAGCTTTTGCTTAATGTTCATCTGCTTTGTTTGTGTTGTTATTCCTTGCTCAGGAATTCAAGCTCTGTATGGTTTTCTGCCTCTAATATCTTCGTCATATGGTATTTTCAGCTCTTGGTCATATCTTAGGTTCCAAGGCACTGTCCAGTCCAACACTTACTCAAGTACTAGTTTCTTGGCAGATTCTAAATTGCCTCATCTGGAGTCTGCTTCTCCCTGAAGTCTATTTCTGTATTATTTGCTCCACTTTCTGTTGAAAACCAGTGGCTTTTTAAAGTTGGAAGGGTTTTTAATTTTTTTTTAATCTACAAATCTTCAATAGATCTTACCCTATGGCAGGCTAATGCCATGCTTTATTGTACACTTCCAGCCAATAAAATTGTTGCCCCAATCTTATACAGTAAAAATACTTTTAAACATTCAGGACCAAAGCATATAATGTTAATATGTTTCATTTTTATTTAGAATGCAATATGCCTCATTTTTTGTAACAGCTTCATGAATATCCTCCTTTTCTTGGATTGCTGAGAAGTGTTAAACATGCCAAATGCATCAGCACTTGCTATTTTCAGAAGGAAAACCTCCTTCTGATAGACTTTCTTTTAAATAACACTTACTGCTTCCAGATGTACACTGAAGTGTTCTTGCCTTCTTTTCCAGTAGTTTCTGGTATTTCCAGAGTATGAATCTTCAAATGCTTCTATTTCTTCTCAGGGTCTTTCCCCCCTTTTTTTTTTATTGCTAGTGCCATGAATGAGGAGTCATTCCAGGCTCAGAGGATTTCAGTAGATGTTCTTCAATCATGTGTCTGCTGTGTCTTTTCCTCACACTTACAAGCCAGAAAGCTAAATCTCTAAAATAACATTTAGACCAGTAACCTTTCATTAGGAGAAATAATAAGAAAAAACAGTTATAGTATCATATTCATAAGTGTGAATCTATTGAAAAAAAAATCCATGCAAGAAACAAAGAGTAAAAGCCACTTTGCATATGAAAAAAAGCAGCCAAAAAACTAGCTTATAAAGTTTATTTACTATTTTTGGATTTCTTTTGGTTTGTCTTTGACTCACAAAGCTAAAAGGAGAAATATCTATGGTGCAAGCCAAGAAGAACTTACTCATTCTCATTAGCACAAAGAAGAAGTGGTTATTTCAAGTGGTTGTAATGCAAATGTTAATGAAAAAGTATTTTCCTCTCAACTCCAGAGTCTAAGAAGCCATTGTCAGACTATGCTTTGATATGAGTAGATGTTCTGTTTATTTGATAGATGTATGGCTGATTTGCCAAGAAAGAGAATTTGAGTGTTTTCAAGCATTGTTTTAATTTCATGAAACAGAGAACTTTGACTTCTATTTGCATTTAGTCCAAGCTGGATTTTCTTTAAACTCAGTTTCACATCTGAAATATAGAGATCTTTTATTTTCTAATAATAGCTGAAATAAATGTAGTGCTTCCAGTGAAACTTTTATTTTTAAAATCCATGGTAAAAGATGGTAACCATATGAAATACACATTTTGCACCTGAGTGTGAAAGACAGGGCTTTTCAAATGGTATTAAATATTAGGATTGTATCCATCACATTTACAAGAAAGAACGCCATTCCTTTTGTGCAAAGAGCAGATGCATTACCGAGTAATTTATTAGCCAATAAATGTGTACATATAAAAATTATCCTCAAGCATTTCTTATTTCCAATGCTGTAATTCCTTTCAAATTATTCCAGGTAAAATGAATCAATCAAGGTCTCTAACAGAGGATGTATAGAAATCTGACTGTTTTGGGCATAGCATCTGCATTTATTTATGCATTTGTTTATTTATTATTATGCTCAGGTGCAACATTTTAACTCAGAGATGATGGCAGTATATGTGTAGATCACTTGAAGCAACTAGATATCAAAGCTTGTCCTTTGATATCTCTCCTCAGAAATCTTCCATATACTTTATCACAGTAAAAGTTATCCTGTGATTTAATCAGGTGTTTTTTTGTTCCTCCTAGTTTTACTTTTTTAATATGGCTAAATAAAAATATTTCCATTCCTTCCCAAAAAATGTTCTTTTCTATACTCCAAAGGCTTTATATGCCTTTAGTTTCACACTCTGCTTTTCCCTCTTTACTATCCTTTTTAGCCTACATTAGTTCTCTCTGCCACCCTATTCCATTTACTTGCTCTTTCCATTCACGGGACTGCAGATTTACTACCGGAATTGTTATTTTGTAAGAGTTCACAAAACTAATGGAATTCAGCAGCACAGTTTGGTGGTGTTTGGTATCCCTTGCCTCCTCCAAATATTTGGTACATTAGATCTTAATTTTCACAGTGTTGAACAAAAATGAAGGTATGTCCAAGTCAGTCAGGGCCTTTCCTCATCATTACTGAAAAGACAAAGCAGATTCCTGATCACCTGAGCAGATGCAAGCAGGGGCAAAGGCCATAAAAGCCATTGCTGATGAGAAACTATTTTTTCTGAAGTCTAAAATACAATCTTGATTTCTTCATACTCAAATGAAATTTTGCCATCAGTGACGTCAGGATGTTACCTGCAACACTGGACCTGGGTGCATTTTCTGGTTTTGTGCCTGTTACTCCTCATAAACTATCTCAAAGCATACACTTCTCTTGCATCTTCTTTTTCATTTCTGCAATAACATTGCATCAATTTATTGATGACACAAGAGTATAATTGGCCATATCCATTCCTCAAAGTTAGCATGGGTTAGTATATTGAACAGGCATAAAAAAGACATGTTAGAAATGGTGCTTGGGTAAATAACTGATTCCTGTAATTTCTTAGAAATGCTAAATTCAGGTTGCAATTGCTCTCCTTCAGTTTAAAGTTCACTTTCCCTCTGGATGACAAGGGAGGATTATTCTTTTTCAATTAATTGTCTGTTTGAAGGGGGAGCTAAATGGTTTTTATATTGATCCTTTAACATACAAATATTAATAGCACAATCAATACCAATGCTTACCATTTATAGAATGCTTTTTCATCCACAAGCTTTACAGTTAGACAGTTAGCAGTAAAAGGCTTCTGAAATTTTCAGTAGTGTTGGAGAGCAGGATTTCCATGGCAGCTGGGATTTCAGGGCGGGAGGGAGGAGAAAGACTGGAGCCAGTACAGGCAGAGAAGCAGGATCTCTTGGTAGGAAAGCTTCTCCCTGCCATGGAGAGCATGGTGCAGGAATGAAATGCTGCAGGACAGAAGAGAACATTTGAAAATGGTATAGACCAGAAAAGGAAGCCAGGAGAATTGGAGCACATACCTGTGCAGAAGAAAGGAGAAAATATAAAATAATTATAGAAGAATTGTAGAACTTGCTTCATGCAACAGGAAAATATGCAATATGGCATTTTATGAAAGAAAATAGGAGATGGTAACCTATCTCATTTGGAGACAAAAAGTGTGTCTTATGACTAGGAGAAACTGTGAGTTTGTTAAAATCTTGGCAATACACACACTGTCCAAGTTCATCCCTGTGTGTGTGTATTCCATGTGTGCTGCTGTCTTTTCCCTGATGACTCTGAGTGGAGAAATTTGTAGACTTCTTGTACAGACACAGGCTTTTAATACATGTTTGTACAGCTGCATCACAATGGGGTCCTAATTTTGAATGGGGTCTCTGTTTTCTATAATAATTGAAAGAATTCATCATAGTCACTCAATAATGTTGTCACTGTCACTTCTTGGACATAAAAATCCGATGAGGTCATAAGGAAATGTAAATTATGTTAATATTATCTATTATAGTCAAAAAAATTACAATCCAGAGTCTGAATCAAAACTCACCATGTCTATGTAAAGTTTAATTGTAGTGGTCCTTTGTTTATTTGCTACAACAAGCAGTTGTAGCAAAGGGTTTGGTAAAATTTGGAGGATTCTCCTGCCCCAGGCTATATTTCTCCACAGGCAGGGCTCCTTTCCTCGATGTGAGTTTGGAGTCCACAGCACTGACAGGGGAGGCCCCTTTAAATCTCTGTTTTATCTGGTTGCCAAGACAAGCCCTGTAAACATCAGAGGAACAACGTGTGGTCTTGGAAAAGCTGGGGACCTTGAGGAAAAACGAGGTCATCTGGGGACAGACAGATCCAGTGCAGCTTTACCTGTATGAGCAGACCTACATTTTTTCACAGACTTGTTTTGCACATTTATTTTGCAGTTTTTCAGACTTGTTTTGCACATTTCTTTTTGAATGCTTCATGCTCTTATAGTCTGTTTTAATTTCTGATACATGGAAAAAATCAACATTTTCCTGGCAGCAGGGTTTTTCTTGTTTTGTATATTGCTTTCTGTTGTGACACAAATATATACTGATTAAATATTTATATGTAATGAAAGAAGAATATGAGAAAGAATACTTTGACTATACAAAAGTTACAACTCAACTTACCATTTTTTTGATAATATTTTTTGTGCCTTTTGAGGTGATAGCTTTAGAAATGTGAAAATCCTATTAGAAAGCTAATTAAAAGTACTAGGGAAATTCAAATAATGGTGAAAAAGTTACCATTTGCAAAATTAATTTTCATTAGACATGATAAATAGAGGGGTTAAATATTTGTTAGCTGATAAATATTTCAAAGCTTTTTCTTACTGATATGAAACAGCAGGTTCTATCTTACACAGATTTCTGAAGAAGTAAAAAAACCCAAAAAAACCAACCAACCAAAAAAAAACCAAAACAAGAAAATAATCTGGCAGTTCTGTGTCTCTGATAATGCAGAATTCATTTTTCCCCAGTTAATGTTTTAAAATGTCTCCTCTCCTGACAGTGTTTCAATACAGCAAGTTGCTTCAGAAAATTATTAGTATTACTGCTGTATGTTATTGTTATAAGTAGTTACATAAAGTTATTACATTACTGGTTTTCCAGATTTAAAATATTATTTTATTCCTAGATATCCCTCCTGCTGTCTATAAAATAATTGCTGTCTGTGGGATATATATAGACCGGTGAACTTGGTCATAGATGAACAACTAACTAACTTTGAACTCAGTTTTTTATCCCTAATGTTTAAGATTAAAATCTCCATTTGGTTTGTGTTAACCTTATAGCTCTGTATCTATATACTCAATATAAAAATACACCTCTTATACTTTAGCTATGAAAAACTTACATAATTTCATATGCAAAATCTTTGGGTTTGTGATTAGTTGATGAAAAAGTTTGAAGTAGTAGATTTATTAGGCTAACTGGATCTCAAAAATTTATACTAAGTTATTTAGAACTTTTGGTTGAATCCTGTGAAAGTCATCCTTGCCTTCATTTTTCTGACAGAGGAAAAGGAATATAAAGCAATTCTTGTTTAAGTAATCCAAATTAATACAATCTTAAGTCTTACGAAGTCTTTGAAATGAGAATGAAGTAACCAGAAAATATACCTGAGTCAAAACAGGGTAAAATCCAGAATAATTAATTGAATGACAGTTTTAATGCTCTGTTAGTGTGGCTGGACCTTTGAACAGTAAAATCGTGTCAAATCTTCATGGAGCTGCTGATTCCACTGCACTTTTTATAAAATGTGACATTTTATTTCTCTTCTACTCACTGTATTGCAGTAGACTTTTAAAATTATATAGGAGTAGGATGGGACTTGGATTGTAGCAAACCCAAAATCTGCCACTGTCTGCTCTGGATCATTGGTGGCAAAATTCTTATTTCTAACAGAAGCACTGTGCTTTAAAGACATGAAGGTTAATATCAAGCTATCTGTTCTACATTTGCATCCTACTCATTATCTTAAAGAGGGATAAAGAGGTTTTGAGACATGAGTTAATTTGTGCATGGAAATCTGCATTCTCTTAGTGAGATCAGTTCATAGTGTGCTTCCACAAGTCCTCACTCCACACATTTCAGTTTATTTTATAATCTTCGTTAATAGTTCCTGTTGGTGAATGCTACACAATATTGTTTCTCTACACAATAGAGAGAAACTTTCAGTCTCTAAATGTTACAGAACAAGAGCAAATAGATATTATTCAGTCTGTAGAAGATGTTACCAGGTTATCCTGCAAGTTAACCCTTATGCTGTTTACCTTTTCTAGAACCAGAAATTCCGTTTGTAAATAGCAAGCAAGATTTGATTGAAAGGGCAAACAAAACTCTATTGCTGAACAGGGAAGTTCCTTCTGTATTCTGAATTAAATTTCATATGCCTATCCAGATAAATATTGGTTAATATGAGATACACTGTACAAAAGTTCCTTGTGAAAGATAACACAAAAGGAAAAGTCCTACAGTCTCTACTACAGAATTTCAAATAAAATAAATAAATAAAATTCCAGGTTCCTCTAAATCCTGTTTTGTCAGGGCACTGAGGGCACTAATATGTGTTAAAGGTGCTGAGAAACCTCAGCTGGGATGTCCTCACAGCCATGGGCTCAGGAGTTCTATTTAAGATCAGCCCTGAGGTCACAGTTCTTGCTGTAGCTACATTGGGGGAGTCCTGATCACCTGTACTGTCAAAACATGGCTGTGGCTCAGGCAGCTCCTCAGCTTGGGTTCACTCCTGTTTTTGTAATGGATCTGCCTGGTACCTGCTGGACCTTATCCTTGTCTATTGACTGACTTCCTGGCCTGACCTTGGGTCTGCCTTGTCACCGTGGTACTGCCTCAGGATATGATTCTTGGTTGGGTCTGTCCACTTGTCCTTGTCTGCCTTGTTGGGGCAGGGGCTGCTCTTGGTTGTGGGAGCTCTCTTGGCTGATGTTCTCTTAGCAAGGAACCTTGCTCTTGTTGCATCTTTATAATATAAATCTGAATCCTTAAAAGCTCATCTAGTTTGCAGAAGACTTGAGACTGCTGCACATAGCCCAGATTCAGTGAGTACCTTCTGTCTGTTTCTTCTTATGCTCCTTATTTCTTGTGTGCAGAGCTGACCCATCTCAGTAGCTTCTGATCCTGCAATACTTTGTGGCACAAACTCAGACTGGGTAGGATTTATTACATGTTGCAAAAGAGGATGCTGTAATTTAAGACTTAACTATTCCAATGAATGCACATGGCTAGACAGTCTCTATCCCCACCTCAGTGATTTCTATCTTCTCTCTGCAGAAGTATCTTCCTGCTTCTATTAATCTGTGACATCTTGGCTTGAGTGGGCAAGAAGCAACATGTGCTCCCTTCAAGCTGCTCACCTTGACTGGCTAAGGGGCACTGCAAGAAACAGAACTGCATTGTTGAGGTACCTGAGCATCTGACATTGTGTATAACTACCTAAGCCCTGATAGATCAGAATTCAGTACATGTAGTTAGGTATCTTGGCATTTTGCAGCCCAGTGTACCCTGTAGTATTGGTATTAAGAAGATTTTTCTTCTGTTTAATGAAATTTTTTTTGTCTCATTGCCCTAGAGAAGCTGGTATGGATTCTATTGTCATCCTACTATGTTGGGGTGTCTCAAACACCTACCTAGTAAAGAAATGTTTATGAATATGAAAATATTTTATCCCTTCTTCAGTGTATCATGTGATACAGATACCTCTATCACCCCCTTGTAAAGAAGGCTAACTATTCTACTTAAAAAAAAATCTAAAAGGATTTTCTAGTTCCGTTGGTGTCATTAAAAAGTGTTTGTCACCATTGCAAAATTAACTTACAGTTGTATAAAAGAAATATGCTTTCCCCAGCAAGCTAAAAATTGTTACCCACACATTTGGAAACTGCCTTCAGGTACAATGGTAACCCAAACAATGAGGTTCTCATCTAACCTAGAGGTATTTTTGAGAAATTTGTGTGTAGAAATATTAAGGAACTGAAGTGTTTCAGTATTTTAATAGCACATACTAATGTAATCCAAACTTCATATTAATAGTGTGCCTACAGTTTTATTCTATTTAAGCAAAAATCAACTCTTCAGTAGTCCTTTTCATATTAAAAGTATTGTGTTTCTGTGATAAGAAGTTTTTTGTAGTTTAGTGTGTCTAGAACAAATACTTTGGAAATGGTTTTACTTGTTATCTCTACTATAAGAATGCTCTGCAGAACACAAATTCTGAAGGTACTGTTTGAAAATCCTACTTCATATTAAGAAATATTGAAAGGCATGCATTAATAAATCTTAAATATGCTAAATCTTATAAGACCCTGACATCTAATCTATTGAGCATGTGAATGGGACTTGGGGGGACTTGGGCACTTTGTTCAGCTAGGGACTCCACAGGTCATATTTCAAGCAGTATACAAAGTGTGAAGTAAATGAGATAAATGTTGACAATAAATTTTTCTCAGCCTTGTACATATTTCAGATCAGTATCTCCTGTGTGGCATTTGACAATACACTCATCTGATAGGCACAAATTCATTGCCTGATGTGACATTGGACCAGTGGCCTTAGAATACATTTGAATCTGTATCCATTGCTTTAATAGAAATGCATCATTTTTACCTGACAGGAACAAAGGGAGAGTAACTCTTTAATACGGTATTGCCAAGTGAATAGAAGTTTTGTTTATGAGGCGTATTACCCTATCCAAACAAATTCTAGTATCTTATGCAAAATGATTTCTTTTCCTCCCAGGTGAAATTCAAATTTAAAAAACCATCAGGAGACCATAATAATGAAAATAAATGCAGACTTTTCTGTCAACTGAATCAACATCTTCAAAAGATCGAGAGCTTCTTTAGGCCATAAAGTTTAGATACCAATTATCTTTCTTAAAAATGGTTACGTTGATAGTAACATAACACCCAAGAGTTGTCACATTACATTACATCAAAGTAATGAGCCAATCACTTCAGACTTATTTCAACAAACCCATATGGATGAATTTCCACTTACACCTGATAAAGTAAGGATTGAACAGAGGCTGAGAACTTTTACACTGTGAAAGGACATACTACCTGCATGAGGAAAAGTGCAACTTTGCTGGGGTCGAAGTCCCAAGCCCACTTTTCTCATATTTGACCATATTGCTTAAAATAATGATTTAATTGCTATGTCCAGCTGCAAAGGAGGAGCAGCTCACACTCCTCTTTCTACTTGGGCTTGCATGCCAGCAATAGAATAAGTATTTAGTAGCACTGTGTGAACTTGCCCCAGTTTGTGAATACTTATGAAAACTGGTTTTATTCCCCGAATGACCGTATTAACTTAGTTGACCAGCAGATACATGTTTTCACTTTCCTTCCACTTATGCCTCATTTCATCTTACAACCTTCATACAGTAGAAAAAAACTTTTTCTTCATGGCTGCTCAACAAAAGGAAATGTCTCTCCAAACTGCCAAAATTCTGGGACTCCTCCTTTCTTAAACAGAGGCAGAGAGCAGATGGAAACTTGAAGATATTTGAAGGAGAACCTCCAAACTTTGATTACTAAACAGATACAGATGCTCCAAAAGGATATTTTGTGAGGTTAAAAATAGAATTGTTGCTACCTTAAAGCTGTTCAAAACCACTCTTGAACCAAAGGAACCTCATTAAGCTTGAGGATAGTTGACTAGTCTGTGGATAGCCTTGTGACGGTATCTGCTTACATCAGTACTGAGTTGCATCCAGAGCATGTTTGGGTGATGAGGCCTATAAAATGCTATTGTGTATGAAATTCTACATTATGTCAATATCATACTGTTATATCTTGTAAATTCACATTGATCTGTATAATAAAAGATGTTTACAGCACTACTGAACTCAGTCAAGTGCACGTTTGCTGATACATAAAAAAGTAACAAGCCATCTTGCTGGGCATTTGATTTCCAGGAGATAATCCCAGACAGTACTCTGAAGATTAGAGAGAGAGGAAATAAGAAGCTGTGACAGGCTGGCAGTATCTGCCTGAAACACCATCCCCTGTTAGCAGGTGTTGGTGCTGCTGGGAAGCTGTTGCATGGATTTTGCTAGCACACCGAGCAGATGGCTTAGAAAAGAAACGGGTGTTGCTTTTTGAAGCAAAAATTATGTATGGGCTGAGAAATATTGTAGCAAGAATCCTAAGGGAATACAAAGTATAGGGAGGGAAGTTGAGCTGAACCTTGTTTCTTCATTGGTAATGTTTTTAAGGCTGACACTAGGAAATGGGTGCTTTATGACAGCACAGATTACATTTGGACATGGCTTTATAGCAAGTGGGGAAATGCACCCATTAGAAAAGTGTCATTATCTACTTAGTAAATACATTCTAAGATGAGTGTTGTGCAAACAGAAGAAAACACACTGGGAATAGCTATTATTCCTATTATAAATCTATATGCTGATTCTATTTCAAAGCTTTTGAACTTCATGATTGTTACAATTAATGTTTTGAAGCTCTTTTTAGCATGTGCCAGTACTAAGAGTTGCACAAGGATAGAGCCCATTTCAACAGCAGAGGTAAAATGCAACTTCAGGTTTTCTGGTCCACATCAGGCTGTGCATCCTACTGCAGCTCTGTAGGCTGGTGGCTGAGTGAGCAGGAGAAATAGGTCTGCATTTCAAAGTCTGTTTTGTGACTTTGTTCAAACACCAGTGTTCTTTAGAGAATCTAATTATCCTTTTTTGTAATTTGAGGACATTGTATTTACTGACTTGGAGATGGATTACATACACAGCAGCATAGTGCTTATAATTATTGAGGGAATATATTTGTAGTAACAGGAAAGGTGAAATAGGAACTGTGCTCAAATAAATCGTCAATCTTTCTCTCAAAGGCTGAAATGATCTGATTGCCCTCACCATTCCTCAACTGTAACAATTAAAATTCATAAAGAAATCCAGAATTTCTGTATGGAAAACTAGGAAAACCCTAAGAAAATACTTAGAAATTTGTAGATTTCTGAGAAAGCACTTTCTTCCTGATCTCTGGTTTTGTCTTGTCTGTTTGGTCAATTGTGAAATTTGTAGGATAATCTTCATGCCATAAAAAAAAGTATTTTTGTTACTAGTTCTATTTACAATTATTATCTAGGCACATCTGTTCTCAAGTGCATCAATATTCAATATTTAAACTAGCTCAATATTAAAAACATAACTCTATTTAATGCTCCTAATTAAGCATCTGTGTATTTAATCCCCTGCTTTGGTTCCTTACTATATTTTGTTTGCTCTAATATTTCAACATGGAGGTAGCGAGTACCATTTACTCTCAGAATGATTCAGAATGCAGATCGCATTAAAAAAAGGAAATCTGATCTGCTTCTGGGAAACAACAACTAAAAGCACGTTCAGGAAGAGATTAATGCCTCCTGCCTCCCAGGAATGGAGAGGAGAAAAAGCATTTCTGCTGGGAAGCGCTGGCCTTTGGCAGGAGGATGTGTCATGGGCTGTGCCTTCCCAGCTGAGAACAGCACTCACTGGTACCAGCCCTCTGGGAAGAGGAAGCATTAGCTGCACCTGGGAGGGGAGGTTTTTCCTAAAAACTTCCTGGGAGCAGAGAAGGCTGCAACTGTATTCCCAAACTTCAGGGCTGCCTGTGAATTATAAAGCAACAGCTGGGTGCAAGTTCATCACGAACTCCCGCTTGTAGTTTGCTGCTCTTCCCCATGCATAATGTACTTTGCTCAGCAGAGGTGTGCACATTGCTTGGGGTGGAGAGGCCTGGTTGGGGGTATGGAATGTGGACACACCGCTGGAACAAAGCATGCAGAGTCTGCTATAGGCCCAGCCCAAGCTCTGACCCAGAGATAACATGCAATGCATGTCAATCTTGTAAATGGTGTCATCTGCAGTCAGTGGCAGCATTCCAGATGACAAACAGAAAGGGAATCAGACCTTTCCTTAGGAGCATCCTGGAACACAGCTTTTGCACAGCTGTGAGAATAATGACTGTTTACATGGGGACAAGCTTACATCCCATTGCTTTAGCATGGGATTTCTATTGCTAAAATTCAGACCTCTTACTACAAACACTTACCTACACAAACAAGCATGGGAGCTTCTATCAGATTACATGTTTGTGGCCAGAAATTATATCTCTGCTATTTTTTTTTTTTTGACAAACCCAGAAAAGGTTTGAATGGCAAATGAATGATAATATCTGCATATCAGTAAAAACCGCAATGTAATCTGTCATCCAACACAATGAAAAATACTGTGTCTGTAAAAAGTAAATTCTTCAACTTCACAAGCTACAGATTTATACCACACATGAGAAAACAGTCTGATATCTCTCTAGGATTTCCTAAAGGATTTTTCTTGTGTTTTTCTGTCCATAACAATCATTTTAGCATTTGCAAGAAGCCCACAGTCTGTTCCTATTAAAGTATCAGCTTACCTCAAAAGATGTTAAAATAGAGCAGAAAACTTAATGCTGATCAAGTTGCAATTAAATTTTCATTTTCGTTTAACGTTGTCAACTTCGTTTCAGTTTTTTCTGACCAAGAAAAAGAAAACTTAAAACTAAGCTTACTGATATATCTTTATTAATAACTGCCGTAAAAACGTAGTTGTAGACATTCTCATGGAAGGCCTTATTTCAATGAAGACATTGTGTAGAAAAGGTTAAAATGGAACTGATTTTAAAGGTATATGGTAGTGAGGAATGTGTGATGTAAGTGTATTAATATGAATGAATTAAGATAATTAATTTATAAACCAGAAAAAGTCAATTAAAGATTAGAGCTAGTTCCATGGCAAACACAATTCAGCCGAAATCAAATGCCAAGATGACTTCTGCTTCTTGCGAATTGGGCTCCTAACCTTGATAATCACACTGGATACTACATAATCAATAGAGATAATCGACTAAATTTCAGTTGGGGTTTTATTATTTATTCTTTATATACTATTTTTGTGAAAGTTTTTATTCTTCTGATGAATTTGTTAGAAAATTTAATTGACAAGCCTTTCTCTATTTTTTCAATCTTTATTACATTTATCTGATTAGGTCACGTGCCCTTATGTGAGGATGCAAAGTATTTCAGGAAAAGCCCGAAATGGCTCTTCCACAGTGGCAAACAGCGATTTTGCGCACGGCAGCAAAAGACTTGGCTACGGGTCCAAAGGGGAAGAGGGGAAAAAACTGTTCGGAGCCGCGTGCAGGGGGCACGGATCTGGGGTCGGGCTGTAAGCGGGGAGCCCCGGGTGCTCCGGGCCCGCGGCCGCCCCCACCCGCCCCGGCCT
>VXAC01008315.1:947864-1022325 GCA_013399225.1 Rhipidura dahli | reverse complement strand
AAAAAAAAAAAAAAGGTGTGTGGCTCAGTTCCCAGTCATGTTTTATTTTGGCTGGCAGTGATATATGTATGTATGCTGTAACATAATAAGAAATGAATGTATTTGTTTCTTTTGAATATTTGAAAAGCAGTTAGCTTTGCAGCTAGCATGCATTTGACTATGTAAGTTTATGCATTTCTTTTTAATTAAAAATGCCCCTTTAAGAAATTTAAGATTGAAGCAATAAAAAATAAAATTGAGCCTTGCTAAATAAATTGAATATCCCACTGCTCTATCCTCTGGTTGAAGACTCTTATTTCAGAATAATAATATTTCAAGTGTAGCTCTTAGCTCTTAATCTTAACCAACACTTTTTTTTAAATTTAAAAAAAAAAAGGGAAAGAAGTAAGACACACATGCCAGAACCACTTACTTTTAAGTGTAGCTTTTTGGGACTTGACCAAGATGGATGAGGACAGGACTAACTGTGATGTTGTTCCAAACTTGGAACACTGCTTCTGCTGTTTTTAAAGCAATGGAGGCAAAAGTCATGCTTAGGGTAGTTATTTCCTCAGATTTTGGAATTATTTTAAACTGCATTGAAAGCTCTGGTGCTATTGTCAGTATGGGCTCTGCAGCTTAGAGACAATGTGTGGTTACTCAATAAATAAACTGTTGAATTCTACAGGGTTACCTCAGTAATGCTGTATTTATCATTGAGAAAGTACATTATTCTGATCCTATGAGTTCAACCAAATCCCAGAAAATTATTTTTTGGTAGGCTATTCTCATGTTTTAAATAAAAATTAAAGCTAGTGTGTATGAAGTCTGGTACACTTCACTTTTCCCTTTTGTTTTGGGTATTCAAAGTATTACATTTAGGATCAATTTTAAGATGTTATTTTTCTAGGCTTTGTGACTATATGCTGTATTTCTCTACAGGTGAGCAGTATTTGCACAAAATATTTCTATTGTAGGATAATGGAGTCTCATCTCATTACTGATGAGGATAGTGACTCTATTGAGATCCCTACAATGGATAAAACTGTGTGACACAGAGGATTTGGAGCCAATCCAGCCTTTAGGGGAATTTCTATAAATCAGGTCAACTCATTTAAAGAAGCTTCTGAGGGTTCACATCCTTTTGAAACTGCTTGATGTTCTCCTGTTTTAATTTGCAAAAATATTTTCAAATCAGTGGTACCCCACTGAGCCCCAGGTACTAAGCTGTGGGGAGGAAAACATGTTTTTGTGAAATGTTTTGTAGGTGCTGGAGTTTCTGGTTATTTCTCAGCTGTTTGCAAACTGTTGCTGGGACTGAGTGTTGGCTGCAGTGGTCTCAGTGATACTGTAGGCCAACTGTGAATATTTATGACTGTCACTTGTTCTTTACAGAAGTATATGACAGTGATTAAAATGTCAAAGGTCTACCAACACTCATACAAGCACACAAGAATTACCAGTGGAGCTGAGCAAATGATTTCATAGTTGGAAATGTCAGGATAATGTCATCAAGAATTTGGTGATCATGTTAGAGCACCTTTCTTGTACTTTCGTGGTCAAGAAGCCTTTGAATAAATGTTTCTTGTGGTTGCAAGAGACTTATTTTTGGTGATTTATTCAAGACCTGATTATTGTTTTAACATTTGCACATTGGGTGCTGAAACTACAGGCATTAATATCTGCCAATTTAAATTTCAGACTGCTGTGGGAGTGTCACTCTTGTTCCTAAACTAGAAAACATTGTTATGTGGCAGCATGTGAATTAGGATGATGTAATCTTCAATCAGAGTTGTCGTGGGCTGTGTGTGAGGACTACAGCCCATGTCTAGTGATGCTGATCTGAATCTATGAATTGCAGGCCTGTAAAATATGAGATGAAATGAGGCAGACCAACACGGGGCTGAGGCGTGGCTCTTGTGATACACAGAACTCTGTAGAAATTAATTTCACTGTATTTGTGTTCTTGTGTTCCTGAGCTTAAGGTTGTTTTCACACTAAGACAGTGCTGCCAGCTTGAAGCAAGGGAGGGAGAATTTGATGTGTGAGGGGGAACTGTCTAAAGATATCTTTTTCTCTTTTTTTCCTTCCCCAAGATCCTTAGTAAATCTCTCCGCAAGGTCTATTTATAATATAATGAATCACTGCAAACATCAGCTTCATTAAAGGATTAGTGCTTTTTATACTAAGACAGCTCTGCTGATTTATGTAAAATGTTAAATTGTCCTATCTTGTAGATCCCTAAGGCCTCTAGCTCTTACTATAGAAATAAATCTTTTGAGAAGTGAATGACAGAAAAAGAAAGGAGTAGTATAATTACAGCAGTGATAAGTGTGTGGTGTACACAATTTCAAGCACCCTGTGATAGCTGTTGGTGTGTGTTGAGATGCCATAATGAAGAGCAGGGATGGCACACTGCAGAGTCAAAAGCAAAGAAAAAAAAAGTCAAATTCCTCTTCTAACTCTTTCTTGTTTACGTTTCCCCCTACCAAACCCACAGTGCTGATGCCACACCTCAATATTACTATAACACAGTATCATTATGGCACATTATTATCTCTGTTTCATTCATTAGAGGCCATGGCTGTCCCACCACACAGTGGCAACCCTTAGCGTGTTTCAGTCCATCAGCAAGTGTGGCTTCTTGCACTCAGTCCTCAAGACAAAGCAAACAAATGTCCTTGTGCTGTTTGGTCAAGGGAGTGCTTCGTGGGAGGTGCAGGGGTCCAGCCCTCCTATGGCCATGGGTATTGGCCACTCAGCTGTTGCTTGCCCAGCTGATGTGGCTGATAGACTCTAATGGGGTGGCAGTTTCTAGGCTGAAAATGCCTACAGCACACTGTTTTAAATGAAGGTGGAATGGTTATATATAATATAATATATTTATATACAATCATTTCTCATATATGTATATATATAAATAGTTGTATATAATGGTTCTGTAAAAAATAGAGGTTGGCTTCCATTCAGCAGTGTTCAGTCGAACTTACTGAGATCAGTGGATAGGAATACTTTATGTTCCAGAGTTAGTGACATGTCCTGCTGTCAGATTTAAGGTGTTATTGACACTTACTGAAGTGGAGAACAGTATCCAAGATCTATGTATTGTCTCTGCTTTTTACTGGAAGATAGTAGAACATGAAAGCTGATTTTTTTTAGCAGTTAGTGACCGAGATATGCATTTTCTGAAATTTAGATTTTACTGTATAAAAGCATTGTTAGACTTGCTTTTTTGAGTAATTTTGTCAATATTTTTCCTTGCCATTATGAATGGTAAATAATATTTATTTAAAGTTCACAGCATTTTATTTTTGAATTATTGATTTGTAAGTCATGCAGATTCTTCTCTTGCCTTGTCAATTAATATATTGTCTACATTTTGCTGAACAAGTAAGGGATTCAAGCCTTAACCTTTTACTGTAGTTTTCTAATTTGGTCTCATTTTCTTTGATGGCCCTCTTTCAATATTCAAACCATAACTATGAAACTCTATAGTATTCAATTTGCTAACAGTCTGAAATATGTTATCAGATTATAAAGGGCTTTTGAAGGGTGAGAATGAGCTAACAGATAGTCACATTGTGTGCTCTGCTATGAAAGTCACTTTGGAGGTTATTTTTTAAACAGAAAATCAATCTTCAGATTTGAAAGATTTGACACTGATTTAAATTTAACCAACAATTTGAAGGTTCATTTTGGAAAATGGATGAACACAAAAAGAAGCAATATTGCTTCAAGACACCACTGAAAATAAAAAAATTGCTTCTATGCTCAGTTGTGATCTTTGTATTTTGTGTGTAGAAAATGATTAATGCCTGTGAAACTCTGGTGTGAAACTTCCGCTATTTTTATAGCTTCTAATACATTTCCTGTTTTCTGAAATCAGGGACTCTATACTTATCATTTCATAGACGTTTTGTGATACTAAACAGTGAAATATTTCAATCCAAAGCTGTGAAGTGCAAAGTCAGGAGAAGACCAAAGTAAAATTCCCCATGAACTAACACTGGGAAGCTCCTGGGGCTCTGTGCCACTGCATGTTGCTGAGCCTTGGAGCTGGCACTGCAGGGTCATCTCCTGGCTGGACTCCAGCCATTTAAGATAACACACCATAGCTTGGCTTGATCATTTGGTTTGGTGGCTTGGGGAAATGTTAGAAGCTTTAGAAATGCTGGCCATTTGGATAAACTAGTTCAGACAATTGATTAAAAAAAAGTAAATCATGCTGTTTGTAGCTTGTATCTGTCCATTTCAGATCTTTATCTAAAAGAACTGCTGAATGAACGTCTCATCTCTTTGATGGTGGAATGAAGGATGTTTAAATTAATAGACTTCATTTGACTGCAGAACATTTTGAACCAAACCCTAATTATATGCAATTTTAAGACAGCTGACAGATAGCCTTTTAAAAACAAACTTGTCACTTTGATATATCAAGGCTCAAAAGGAGGATTACTTTTTGCATGTAGAATTTCTCTGTAAGGGTGAGAACTTGCCACGGAATTGTTCTTTGAGCATGTAACAACAAAATTGGTCACTATATTTGCTTGTAGCTGGGACACTTTAACATACATTTTGTAAGGACGTATTTTTAAAAAAATCATGAAAAGTCATGAGGCTTTTAGTTCTGCAATTTCATTACTGAAAATTGTTATTATCTTGCTGAGCGTGGTACTGAAATAGGCATTTTTCTCTATCGTAACTTCCTTTGATTTCTTGATCTCATTTTGAATCTGCATTTTATATCTTAATTCCAGATCAACAGTAGATTATAAATTTGCATAACTGTAATAAATAGCATTCCTCTCACTACAGTGTATCCAGGTTTCCACACTCTAAGATTGAAAAAAACCCAGAACTCAGATGTTTGCTAGGTCAATGCTCTGAAGACTATCTCCGGATCCTTCTTTTTCCTCTTTCTGTGAAATTTTTTGTTATTTTAACTTTCCAGCTAATTGGAGAGTGAGGATTGCAGCACTGCAGTGTTGTCCTCCCATCCCTGTGGTCACCTGCCAAGTTCTGTAACTGTATCTCCAGTGTGTCTCCATTTCACTGAGAAAGCTCCTTATGTCAGGAGCTTTGTGGGTTTCTTTCCAGCTACTCTGCATTTCCAGACACTTGTGACAGCACTGAGTAAATTGCACTAATGGGCTCAGAGGAAAGCAGTCTGCTTGTTTGAAAATCTGTTCTAAAATATTCCACTGTTGATGAGCGATTACTTATCTGTACCTAAAGAATTCAGGAAATTACCCTGACAATCCATTTTTGTAGTATTTCACCTCAGTATGTAGGATGTTAGTTGTCTTTGAGAGGCCTCGACATATGTACCATGGCTTAAGATCTGAAGTCTTGTTTACTGTTCATGTATGTAAAGTTAATCACCTTTATAACCCTGGGCACCAGTAGTGTCACAATTGCTTAGAAGGAAGGAAGTTCACATTAAAAGCAGCACACTGAGTGATGTGTGGAACATGGAGTATTTTGTAGCAGGTGATTCTACCATCCTCAGTGATTAAATCCATCAGATTAAATCAATTTTAAATGTACATATGCAATCTAGTCTCTTTTTCTTGGGGTGCACAGTTGTGGTTTCATAGTTACTAGTATGATCCAAACTAGGTTGAAGAATCTCATTGACTTGAGTTGTTTGGAAGCGATTCTCAAATTGCACTACTTTATTTTCAGTTTGAATTTGACTCTCCCTGCTCTTTTTTAATCTGATTAAGTAAACCTTTTAAATTTAAAAATTACATTTTAATGTGAAAACTGCATCAAGACATAAAGTGAAGGTTCATGAAAGGCAGAGGTCACTTGTGAGTAGTCTGGAGAAAAAACCCCAGGAAATTAGAGAGGGATTTGTTAAAAATACCTACATATAATCTAGATCAGAAAAATATTTTTCAGACAATTTACTAACTTATTATGATACCCTTAATTTGTGTAACAGCATAAACTACTATTAATTTTATAGTTTCTAGACTGTATTACAACTTGGCAACAAATCATTCTATGAACTGTAAACCACTTCTTTCCACTGTTCCCTGCTCTTTACCAAGGCCCTCTCATATCTAGCTCAGACTGTTTCTTTAAATGGACTTAAGCATCTGCTATGTTCTCTGTCTGTGTGCAACACTTCCCTCTCCAGCAAGAGTACCCTGCCTCTCCTGTCCCCCGAGCTAAAAAAGATTCTTCTTTCTTTTCTTTTTCTTTTGGTCTTCTGTGCCTTTCTAGGACAGGGCTGTGTGCAATGTATCTCCCCTACTGTTATTCTCACACCTTTGCCAGGCAGCTGTAAAGATAACATCTCATCTTCTTTTTTCCCTGTAGAGCTCTTTTAGTCAAAGTGCTTGTTTATATAAGAATGTGCTAACCTGATAAAGGTGCATTGATTTCTTCTTTGCAAGTCTTTCTCCACTTATATGTTAACCATTTTTGTTCAGCTACCCTTGAATCTGTATGGTTGATCAACAAACCTTCACCAATTTACGTGTATCAGGATTTCAGGAGGGAAATGGTAAATTCAGCAGGAACTGCAAACCTGTACTGCCTGAGTATGAATTCAGAGATTTCTGACGGCTGACTTGCTCCAGAAGTCCCACTTTGAAAATTGAAAGCTTTTTTCTATGTTATTAAAAGCAATCTCTTAGAAACAGGTCTCTCAGGTAGATTACTAGCGAGATATGCCTCTACACTGTTGTAGCTGAATGCAGGTTATAGGTTATGCTTATTTTATAAGTCAAAACTTATCACAGGTATAAGAATTGACTCAGAATTTGATGTAATCATAACCTGACAATGCTGCTGCTGTTACTGTGTGTGATCTGTGTGAGTACTGCAATAAGCTTTGCCCTGTATGGCAGAGGCTGCGTGCAGAGCAGTCTGTGCTGCAAGTCTTTTCCTTCAGCTGTGCTCTGACCCGGGAGTAGGGCTTGGCAATAATAACAAATCAGGGGATGTGAGCTAGAAGAAGGTGCCTGACGAGGACCTGGGTCAGAGAACGAAGTAACTTTGGGATGATATCTGCTGTATAGAATTAAAAAAAGACATGTAGGACCTTGTGGCTGGCAGGGCCTGTGCCATGCCATGCTGCTTGTCAGTGCTCCTCTCCTCCCAGCTCCCTCCTCTCAGCAGCAGCCCTGCATCCTATGTTAAATATTTTGGGAAACTAATGGTTTAGAGGTGCTGCTGCTATGTTATTCAGTGAAATGGTTGGTTGAAGATGGGACTGAAGAGAAGTGAAGCACTTGTAAAACCATTTTGAACCACTGCATACTAGCTTAGGTCAGAATGCAGTTTATTGGTATGGGATGTAGCTTTTGAGAAGTTAAAATTCTAAAGTAAGTTTGAGTACAGAGTACAGTCCTATTATTTTGTTTTCCATATGGCTGAACTACGAATTGTCTTTAGAGTAATCTTAAGGTGACCATAAATCTTTACCATCAATTCATGTATGTGTGCTTAAAAGTTGACTGGTCACAGACCTGGAGTGTTGGTACTTGCTGTTTAGACCCTGAAGAGTATTCTTTAGAGAAGAATAGAATAGTGTCTATCTAGAGAAAAGCAGTAATTCAGCAGTGTGGTGCAGTTTGGAATTTTATGGTCCACCTTCAGAATACAGTGTGTTATAGTAACTTTGGGCAGATAATTTTCTGTGATTGTAAGATGAATGAAAACTCTATGAGCTGCTTGCTTTTTTTTGACATATCATAGCTTGTAAACCATGCTGTATTAGTAAAGGGCTGGCATTTCTTATAGGGCAGTGTTAGTCCTCTTAACATTCTTCCAAATTTATTAAAAGTTTTTAGTCTGTACAGCAAAGAAATAACTGTCAGGCATTTTTGGACACTCATAGAAGTCCTTAACTAGCTAACAGATGTACTTCAGTATTATTCCCAGGAACTAAGCATGTCTTGTACTCTGGTGGTATTCTTAGCCTGAGGAACAGATAACGTGCAAGAGCCAGTGAGTCACTGTGCCCAGCACTGCTTTTCCTTCACAGCGGTTTTAAGGAGGACGAATGCTTTGCTTTCACAACTCTGTGTCTAATTTTAGTATGCCAGCAGGCCTGAGGACTTTCAGGCCACCTTCTCAGATAATGTCATCCAAAACATTCAAACTTCAAAATGGCTGTGTGTTAGTGCTGTGCTGTCTGACATTGTGTCTGTGTATACAACATCTACTCTTTGTGGATAAATACACAGGGACACTAAATGGACACGAGGGAGAGTTCGTTGTCTTGTTACAAAGCAGATCGTGGCTCCTTGACCATTCGTGACAGTCATAAAAGAACCATAATCTGTTCTTTTTATCCTTTTGCATCACTGGGCTGTTAAGGGTAAATGTCTGTCTTGAAAGGAAGTTGGATCTTGCAGCCCAAAATATCTGCTTTTATATTTTCTTAAAAGGTGGGTGACTTGCCCAGAACATACGTACATTTCTCTCTCCTCTTGTGTGTATACACACAGACAAAGAAAAAATGTGGATTTATAAGTAATGTTTTGGTAATTTTGTTAATGCACATCTTGTCCAGTCTTATGACCAAATATATTTCGCATCGTAAGTCACGACTGAATTTGACTTTGCTGTAATTTTCTTCTATTTATAGTAGAAGAAATCCCTTGTGCTCTCTTTAAAGCTTTTTAAAATAAGTCTTGCAATCATCAAAACCAGCAATATAAACTAATCTAAAGCTAGTGTGAGGAACTTTAGCTACACATATAACTGCAGAAAAGAAATGAAAGCATTTAAAGATCAGTAACTTACTATGTATGTTTTGAAAGCTTGTAAATTTGTTTGAGGCAGCCTGCCAAAGACAGCATTTGTTTCCTTGCAGACTTTGGTATAACAGTGCTGCATGCCTGCACTCATGTAGCAGTGTGTTTAGAAGTGATTTACTCCCGAGGGTTTTTTCCTAATATTTTAACCCATTGTTCTTATGTGCTTACGCTGGACCTAAAAATCTTTTTTAATGTGGGTGATTTTTCATGTAGTGCTGTATTCATGAGGGAAAAAAAGATAAAGAAATTTTGTGTGAGTGTAGGTGTAAAAAATAGCATTTTATGTAAATAAATTCTCACTTTAAAAACTGAAAATTTATGTTTGCTAACCCAAAATGTCTTCAAATGATATCTGTTGTGTCATGATGTGGCCATGAAACTGCAGCCATGTTACCACATAGTTATTGGACAATTGCTTTAAAAAACATTGAAAAGTGAAAAAGAAGGAACAGATTATTAGTGTGATTTCAGTTATTTCCCATTTGGTACTGAAAACCTGTCATACAGTGTGTCTGATTTTAATTTTTTACTTAAAACATGGTTTAAAATTGAGCTTTGTGGAGATAGAAGGTGGAAGTATTGATTGGAAGTATTTTTATGTCCAAAATATCCTATACCCAAATCAGAAAAACAGGTGATATAATTTAATTTTGAAAATTATGTTGCCCAGAAAGAAAATAATCCAGCTGCAATGAACAAGGTTTTATATTTACAATAGCTTCATCAATCTTCTAAAATAAGCAATTCCTTATACAAGTTATTAAAAGTGTTTTCATAGTTAGTTTCCTGCTGTTTACTTTTTTTTTTTTCAGGATTTCTCTATGACAAAGTCTCTCTTATTTTTTTTTTTTTTTTAAACACAGGTGTCTATCCATTCCAGAGCTAATATTTTCTACAACCAGAGACTGAAATGGCATGACTGGAGTTTTAAGTAATTTGGCTTTTGACAGTTTCACCATTTACTGAGAACTTGGAACAGAATTTGAACTTTATTTCTGCACTATCCTAGGTTATAATGCCATCCTTTCCTAATGAGGGAGGTATGCTAGTCTTGGATTTTTATATACTCTTTGAACTATTCAGTATGCTTGTACTTATAAGTTATGATGAAGTATGCATTTCTAGTTAATTTGTATATGTTATTTGAGATATAAAAGTGTTGATAGTTACATTATTTTTCCAAGATAACCATGGAACTGCTCCTCTGACTTTGAGTTCGGAACTACCCTATCAGAGCACAATTAAAAGAAAAGTCAGAAAGAAGAAGAAGAATGGAGTCATCACTGCAAATATCGCTGGCACAAAATATGAAATTGGTAGGGAGATGCATATTTTGTTTTTGTCCTAATAGCCTTTGATGTGAGAGAATTACTGATTAATGGAGTGAATTAATGGACTTTGAATCAAACTGGCAGTGAGACATTTCTGAAGGAGTTTATTCTGTAAGAAATCTGGGGTTTTTGTGTAACACTGAATTCATAGCTTTGAATACTGTGCATCTATTTATTCCCATTTATTAGTCATTAATTCTCATTTGTTACTCATATTAATCCACATTTTTTACCTTGAAATGTAAAAACTTAAGTAATCGAGAAGGCTGTGGAAGAACTTTCTAAATATGTGTTATGTACATGTTTGGAAGTTTACTTAAAGCCTTGAAAGATGAGCAGTGTAAATTCAATGTTAAATACTCCAATTATTATATGGAGGCTTTTCAAGAAAATCTGTTGATGTTTTGTATTTTCATGCTTGATACTAAAATCTTTCTTTCCTAGAATCAGTCATGCATGGCACATAATCAGTCTTCTTTTTTTTTTTTTAAACCTAATGCTTTTGCAACACGGTACCTTGTGTTACGAGGCAATTTTGTCCCTATCTGCAGTGACACTTATCGTCATCACTGTTTTAAAATTAACTTATGGCATAACCAAGATTAAATCTAACTGCTGTACAAGAGGATTTTTGCTGGATGATTGGGGAATACCTTGAAGCTCTTTGCAGTTCCCATCAGTGGTTGTGCTGATTCCTGCCTCACTATAAGGTGCTGTAACACTGTAATGGCAGGTTTGCAACAGACTGATGGAAATATTGCAGGATAAATAGCTTGCCATGCTAACATTGTTCTCAGACAAAGGATTCTATATTGGAAGTATTTAGAACCTTAATTGATTTTTTAAAATGTTGAAAATTAATTTATTTTAGAGATTCAAAATCGTCCCTAAGTGTGTGATTTCTCCATAGTACGTATAGTAATACAAGAGATGGGATTTGTGAAAACGCGTGATGAGGATGAAACAGCAAATCTTATCTGGAGTGATTGTGCTGTGCAGCAAGAGAAGATTGCTGAACTGCGGAACTATCAGGTACAGTGGTGGTTAAGATTTTTGACATGCTTCAGTAAGCTGCTTCATTTTGAAATGTTCACTAATTGTCAGTAACTGCTTAGTTCCTTTTATGTGGAGGGAAAAAAATCCCCACACAAACCACAGCCAACCAGGCTGCATTGAGGCTGTACCACTGCATGGCTTAAAATCCTGTTCTCTTTTCCAGAGTTATTTGTTCATACCACTTGGAATCTGGTGTGTAAATATTTGGGGCTGTTCTTTCATGCTTTTTACTGCTAGTTGAGTATTGTGAATGATCAGTTTAAAAGAAGATGCAAAACATCATTTATAAGTTTGTCATAAGCTTTTAAGCATTGAGTTTACAACCAGAGCTCTTGCCACAGTTCTGCAAATAGATATTTTGGTTTTTTACCACTACCTTGTGTTTGCATTCTTTGTTTCCAGATAACTTTGTGAATGAAATTATGGTAGTCTTCTGTATGAAATTAAATCAATAGGCATTTATATTGATGGAAGAGAATACAGCTTACAGCAGTATTGCTAAGAATATGTAGTATAATGTAAGATACTATCTTAAATAATTTCGATGTAACATGAATTATGTTTGCCTGATTGTGCAGTTGAATGTTTTAAATGATTGTATTAGGTATGCCAGAAAAACTAACAAGTTTCAATTAATTTTTTTTTCTGCTTCCTCAGAGAATCAACCATTTTCCAGGAATGGGAGAGATATGCAGAAAGGATTTTCTGGCAAGAAACATGACTAAGTAACATTCCTTTTAATATTAATAAGTTTTCCAGCTCTAGTATTTAATGCCATAATATACAGAACTATTGCTTGTGAGGCTTGTTTATTTTTACTGAGAAACTATGAGAGGACCAAGAGCAAGTTCCAAAGTTCTGTAATAACTTTAGCTTTGGTCCTGAATCTGTAATGTTTGGAGTGGGCTACTTTATCTCTCCAACTGACTTCAGTGGAAAATTATATAGGTTTACTTCTCTGTCTACACATTGTGGAATGTAGATGACTCTTGAATTATTGTACAATAACCCTAATACATTATACACCCAGATACACATCCCATAATGGTAGAACAGAAAACATGACTGTGCATCTGGACTATCCTGTGCAATGGGCTCTAGGAAAACCCTGCTTCAGCTGGGAGGTTGGACCAGATGACCCACTGAGGTCCCTTCCAACCTGACCAATTCTGTGATAGTATTTCTTTGAAATAATTAATGGCTATATTTTTGTGTATATCAAATTTAAAAAATGTGAATCATCTTACTGTTTATATAAGATATTAGTCTGTGAGGATCATTTGTCTAATTAAAAATTCTCCTCACTCTAGTGGAATAACTGGGTTCTGAGGAATTATCCTAGCTGAGAATCTGTGAGTAAGACTAGTGAGGAAACAATACTAAATAATGATCTGATATCCTGGTAGTAAGGAAAGGTTTGAGGGTAAATATATGTCAATATTTTATTATAATCTAAATTAGTTTGTAGAGCAATTATTAATAGAGAAAATCTTTTGTCCCCCAACCTTACTTACACTGCATTAACTGCTAACAGAAGAGAGTTTGTTTTTATGTGAATGTGGTTAATGTGATATCTCCTCTCTCTCTTTCCCTCTTTCAATTTCCTTTTCTGTTTTGTAACTAAAACACATAACATGTAGAATGTGTGCAACTATTATGATGCAAATATTGTGTGCATTGCTGTGGTGTCCATGTCCTACATGTGGACCAGAGCTCGTCCATGTCAGTGGTGCTGCACAGGCACTTTTCAGTCTCAGGCTTGAAGTAAAAACACCGAGACAGCACATGGAGGCAAACAGCTGTTTGGAGAGGTCTTGGAATCAGTCAGTCAGCTTGGTACACAGTGGTACCCCTGTGTATTGCTACAGTTCTGTGATGTTTTCTAAAAAATATGGAAAATGGACAAAAGGCTCTTGTTACCATACACACATTCTTTCAAATACAGTCTGATTATACCTCTCTCAACCTACTGAATTCTGAGTTCGAAACACAGGTTCAAGTTACTCAATGCTGAGATTGCTCATACAGAAAAGATGGGAATAATTTCTCTTACAATATAACTCTGGGTCAAACATCTGTGTTGTGACTTCACTTAGTAGATATAGCAGGGCTTCATCAGTCAGTTTTTTATCTCAATACTGGTCTGCCAACTCAATATTTAGTATTCATACTTTATAAAAATCACCATGATTTGCTTTGAGGCTGCTGGTGAAATCATGTCAGTTGGGATATGTGGTTGAGCAGGCTCTTGCCTGCAGAATGCAGGATTTTGTTTCCTACAGCTCTTGTTCTGTCTTAAAATTTGAATGTGCAGAAATACTAATTGTCTTGTCTTGCTTTACTGCTGCATGCCATCTTTGCTATTCCCATTAGTGACTCTGCTGATTACTATCATTGAGAGATAATGAAACTATCTTGAGAACTGGTACAGAGTAGACTTTTTTCTTCTACTTCTATGTTTGTTGTACTGATTTCACCCTTCCATTTTATGCAAGTTGTTGGGAATGAAGTGAAAGAACAAATTTACCTCACTTTGAGAGGAAAATACTATTCAGGAAGTAATGCACTTCAGGGGTTCTTTTTGCAGGCAATATCCAGGCACTCTGGATCACGGGGCAATGTGGTTTTCACATGCAGAAGGGCTGAAGGGAGCAGTCTAACATGTAATGTGTAATATGAAAGAAGATAACTCAGCAAAGAAAGTGTAGGAACACAGAGTAATGGAATAGATGGAAAGAGGAATGTAATTGAGAAAAAAAGGCAGGCATGAGCATCATTTTCAAGGATAATAATCAGAACACAGGAAAGAAAAAACATAACAATAGAAGTGCCCTTGTCGGGCCAACTAGATCTTAAGAGACCATTGTGAAGTGTTTCTTAGATGAGAGCTCCTCATGTGAAGGATAAGTGTGCTTGCAAAACGAATTCAGTAAGTGGGGGAGAAGGGGCACAGGGTGAATGGGAAGGGTCACAGATCCATCTATGAGCTTTGTTTATTCCAGCAGCTTTGTTGATTATATTTAAAATGTTCATGAGGTGATCATGGGCCAAGAGTTGTTCTCATTCATACATACACACTAACTCTTCCTACTTGAAAAGTCAGAGGATTTTGAAATGTAGGCATTATGAGACTGACAAGTTGTGCCTTTAGTAAGCTATGTTTTGTTCAACACCTATGATTCTTCTGTACAGAAAGCACTCTGAGATCAAGAGCACAGTCTGACCACATTTGTGAGCTAAAATAGTTCTCAGAACAATAATTTGCTATTTATTTCTCGGACCTCCTGATAAGGACAGCAAAGGTTAAAGGATAGAGCAGCACAGTGAAAAAGTGGTTACTCACAGTAGTGGACAGCCCATGTGCTGAAAAATAGGGCTATTGTAATGGATAGGCCTTGATTCCACAGGCTACTTGATGATGTTCCTAAGCCCTTTCTGAATAGGGCCTTGCAGGGAAAGAACAGAGCAGAATTCTTTTTTGAAAGTTTTAGTGAGGTCCGGAACCTATAAACAATGCTCAAGTATTCCACTTCATGTTATTAAGTGTTTGTAATCTGCCCAGTTATGCATTATAAAGAAAAGGCATATAGAACTGATACACTTGCAGTGACAAAATAATATCAGCATATCAGGACTAGCTTGAAGCTGTATTCAATGAGTAGGGAGTGCATGTATGGAAACCTTGAATGAGTTAAATGGCAGGTCTCTAGCATGTAACAAGATGCATATGACAAATAATCTGGAGAGGGATTTAAACTAACACAGAAATTGCTTTTTTCCTGAAAAATAGGATAATTTCTTCCCAGATAAGCTAGCCAGTTGGCAAAGTACTAACATTTGTAAACACAGAGCAGATGGAGAGTAGTTTAACAATATGAAAGAATAAGGAATTACAGTATCTACTTATGCTTTTAAAAAGTTTTCCCGAATATTTAGTGGCTTTCATCAAGCTAGATTTGTAAGAATAATAGTTAAAATGAAGCTGCAGAAGCACTGAACCTAATACAGTGCTGCTGTAGCTATTGTGGCTTCTGCAGCCTGTTTGTTGGGTAGTTGGCTACACAGTTTGGTGACAGCATATCCATTATACCAGTAGGGCTTGGCTACAGTCCGAGCCCTACACATGTGGCTGACAGCTCTGTTTTTTCCATTAGTATTTTAGCCACTTAAAGAAAAAGTATCTGCCCAGGAGTATTATGTAAGCTCATAGTAGAAATAAAAAATGGAAATGATATTGCCTCTTTTGCACATTAGTTATGCTCATACTATTAGTTTTCAATACAAAAGGAGAAATATGCCTAAATCTTCATTTCATTAAAAAATATTAAACTCTGCCATAGTGGCATTTAAAAAAAAAATCAAAGTTGGGGAACTTCCTGCATAAGTTAATTTCTTTTTAAACTTCCAGTTGATTTCTGTTGGTCTGTGGATATTTGCATTTTAGATGTATCCACTCTGTTACGGAGTAGTTGTGAGTTACCTGAACTAATTTCATATGAGTGTGAAGGAATTTTCAGATACTCTGATACCTGAAACAAGCTAGCTGCACCAGTATGTGAGTCAGCAAAGACTAAATTTATTGTTGGGAACTATGATTCCAGTGTGCACAGTACCACCAAGTTCCCATGGCTCCCATAACTTGGCTGCTAACCAGCACTGAAGTAACCCCTGTGTACCTAAGCCATGCTGACAGTGTGGTGTGGGTGACAGACCTTCCTGTCTGCCACATACACAGCTTTGGGTGATGGAAACCTCTGCTACCTGAATTCTTTACCATTCTTCCTCTTCCATTTTCATTCACAGAGGTAAAAAATGAGATACACTCACTACCTCAGCTACCACAGCTATTAAAGCAGGGAGAGCAGGACCTTGCTGCATCCTTTCTCCAGATTCAGAGTTCAATTCCCTATTTTTATTTTAGTTATTCTGTTCCATGCCCTCACCCCCACTCCCTCCCTGCTTGGTCCTGCTTTGAATGTCTTTGCTTTCTTTTGATTGATTTAGGTGCTCTTGGAATCTTAATCCCAATATGCTGGGACCAAACACAAATCCAAGCTTGTGTAATTTGTCCTGTATAGGAAATGAATGAGTTGCTTGGCTTGTGTAGAAATCTATTTACTACAATTCCTTATTTTTAAGATTCTTTCAAAAGGAACAAAAAACTCTTCCTTAATTGCTCTCATTTTAATTTTAAATCCAGTCCTTTTTGCACCCAAGAAGAAACTCCAAATATCCTAATTCCTCTTTTTTGAGTGTGTTGATCCCCATACCTCCCCAGACACATACCAATATGAAAATTAAAATGCTTCCCAAATAACACCCCCCCCAAAAAAAATCCATGGTTTATTATAAGTTCAATATTTCTAAGAATAGGAATAGCATTAAGTCATCTGAGTAACTGGCCAAAAGTTGTAACAGAAGTGAGATGGATGCCAAGAAATGAGATGGATGCCAGTAACATGACAAGCACATAAGCAAAAATACTCAAGATAGTCTGCTTTTGAATATAACATATTTTCCACTCATATGAATATGTAATAGAGCTCTAACTATTCTTAAAGAAATGCAAAAGTTTGCTTTCATATTACAGAATTTTGCTAAAAAAGTTCCCTTGTCAAATTGTCATAAGTGCTTTTTAGTCTTGAGGATTGAAACATCAAAGTAGTCAAAAGATTTTAACTCAATTACACACTTTTTTTGCAGAATGATCAAGAGTCAGCCTCAGGAGTACAGTTTCATTCCTCGAACATGGATCTTTCCTGCAGAATACACACAGTTTCAGAACTATGTGAAAGAACTGAAGAAGAAACGTAGACAGAAAACTTTCATAGTCAAACCAGCTAATGGTGCAATGGGACATGGGTGAGTTGTGAACTAACTTCAGTCTTCTTACCCATTAAAGGTGAAATCCAGTGCTACTTACAATGTTAACAGAAGCTGTGTATTAGTAAAAATATTGTATTTCAAGTTGTGTGAAAGTCAGTGTATTGGGTAAAGGCTTCACAAGCCTTAAATAAACTCAACTTTTAAGAACTCAATTATTTTATTGTGAATTTATCTGCTGTGCTTAAACTTATAGGTTGAGATTGTATTGGGCATCAATGGCAGGGTTTTGGTGGCTGGAGGCTGCAAGGATGTTGTGTGAGAGGTCAGGATTTTTCACAGCTTCAAGACCAGCCCAAACACCCCATTGTGTTCCCAAAGTGTAGCCAGTCAGAGAAGCAGAAATGTGTTTGAGAGCAGCAGCCACGAGGTGTAGGAGAGACAGGGGAGATGCTGCTGGGGATGTGGCTGGATGTGTACTCTTGGAAGCAGGGCACATCCCTGAAGGGACTGCAGCCTGCAGTTGAGTTGAGAAAGTTTTGTGACATGCCTGCACAGTAAAAGTCCAGTGAGATAAATACTGTGGTTGCATTTTTAGTTCTTGTTTTTAGACATTTTGATTAGCTTTCATTGCTTTTAATATCAATTTGAATTATACAATATGGTAAACCTCTTAGTTTGCAAACGAGCCATTTCAAAGTAACTTTCTGCTTGCTTTGATTCAACAATTTGTACTAATGGATTTGCATATGTCAGAATTACTGTAAAAGTAGGGCTCCCAAATTTTTTCATTTCCTCAATTTTCAGTCCTCTTGATAAGGGCAAAGATAAGCTAAAGGGAAAGGTACCAACATAGTTCAGAGAAATTCCTGCAAAGTTCTTCAGTTTATTAGGGGTATTCAGCACCAAGCCTCTGAAATGTATAATAAATAACAGAGAATAATATAAAGGTAGCATTAAGGTTCTGGGAATTTTAGGTTAATAATTGTATACTGAAAACATTAGCTTTTACAGTTATTTAAAAGTCTGTGTAGTTAGAGACTGGCATTATCAGCAGGGTTCATATATAAAACATTTTTTATTCTGGTATGGGGAAACTGGAAATATAGAAATACTGAGGTTAATCTATGCCATCCTTAGTCACACAGATCAATGTCCTGCTTTGCAAACATCATCACCTAACTGAGTCAGGTTAGCACTGCAAGTTCTTTGCAGCCTGTACTCGGGCAGAAGTTGTGACAAAGACTGGAAGTCTATTTTTAGAGCTGCATGGGGAATAATCACAGAAGCTGGCGACTGGTTGTTCTGCCAAACAATTTCTAAGTGTAGAGCAAATCCATTAGTACAAATTGTTGAATCAAAGCAAGCAGAAAGTTACTTTGAAATGGCTCGTTGCCTTTTTTCATCTAGTGAAGCACAGTAAAGGACAGGAAACCAAAAGCCTTGTAACAGAATGGAACTTCTGCTCTGCCCTAAAAATCAGATAGGTAAGTCTCTTTCTGTAGGTAGACTTTAGCCTGACTATTGGCTGGGTGACCATGATGATCTGTTTCAAAGAGAAATGTCCAAATTTTAAAATAACTCTTGTTTTTACCAGGATCTCTTTAATAAGAAATGGAGAAAAATTACAAGCTCAGGATCACTTAATTGTTCAGGAATATCTTGACAAACCATTTCTCATGGAAGGCTACAAGTTTGATTTACGTGTGTATATTCTTGTAACCTCCTGTGATCCATTAAAAGTGTTTTTATATCATGATGGACTGGTGAGAATGGGCACGGAAAAGTATCACCCCCCCAGCGACTCAAATTTGGTAAGTTGGAGTTCATTCCAATTTATTGCTTATGGTGTAGACTTTAACCTGTGTAGTGTTTGCAGGCAGTAAAATTGAGTTAACTGGGACATGAGTTCATCTGGATAAACTGCATTTTCATTGATGAGAAAAAATTTTACATGAAGGATACTTAACACTTGCTTTTCTATCAAAATCACAAGTATAGCCATATTATTGCTCATATATAAACATTTTATATGACTTTGCATGTATGTATGCTAAAGAGTTTTAGTATTTTCTAGAGGAAAGCTTTGCATGTATGTATGCTAAAGAGTTTTAGTATTTTCTAGAAGAAAGCAGAAGATACCAACCCAAAAAACAAAGAAAATCAAATCACTTCAAGAACAGTCACATTGCTTTTATGTTCATCTGAGACTGAGGCTGGGGTGGCAGGTAGTAATAAGGTTTATCTCCTGATTGATCATTGCTTAGCATCCGTGAAGTTTGAAGCCTTGTCTGAGGGTCCTGCCAGGTTTCTGCCATTGTGTTGGGAGCTTAGACAGAAAGGAGAAAACCAGCACTACAAAGGACCAGTGCTCACTGCAGTCCCTGAATATGAGGGAATCTCCTGCTGCTGCTGCTGTTTGTCAGAGACTGCTTCAGCAGGGATAGGAGTATGTACTTGGCAGCTTTAGGGTGATTCAGTAGGGCTGCCTATAAATGTAGAGAAAATCAAGGAATGGTAAGGGTCATGCTAAAGATTTTGCATAATTTCATCCTTTTGTTCCACTGTATAGCATGTTGCCCTGTTGGGGGGTGTAAACTCTTCTCTTTTGGCTCAGACCAAAATGCAGATGTCTAAGAAAGAAGTAGATTTGCCGCATTGGGAGGTATTAGTATTTAGGTATTTAAGTTTGTTATACCTCACTCCGGATATTTAGGTTTGTTATATCTCACTCTGTACTTCATTGCTTTTAGAGCAGCTTCAGTGTAATTATGTAACAGACTAACACCACAGAGCATTTTGCCTATGTGAAACTTAAAATTGTGCCTATCTCTTGGTGTGCCTTTGAAAAATGCAGGTACAATTTGAAGCCCAATACAAATGCCATATTTGGAAGTGTTCCAGTACTACATCTGGAACAGTTTGCTTTTAATATTTGTGCATTGCTGCTAATCTCGGTGTTTGCAGCACTGAAATATGCTCTGAGCGGATAAACAGTGCAGGCAGTTGTTTCTGTGTTCTCACAACTCCAGCTCATGCTGGAGGTTGTCTATTGTATGAAATAACCTGCTTGTTACTAATGACATTGTTCTTTGGATGACATTTTTCTACTGACATTGTTCCAAATAACTTCAGACTATTAGTTCAGATGCAAAAACACTTTCTTTTATTTTTTCTTTTTTTTTGTAGTCTAAAAAATAATTACTTTTGTCTGAAATAATTTGACTTTCATAGAAAGATGATTCAAACCAATAGATTTCAGAATGATTCTTAAAGGAGTAATGAAGCCATGGGAGAAATTCGTTGCTTCTAGTGCTACTACAATATACCATTAACTAGTTTGCAATTATATTGATTGGTTTTGGTAATTTAATTAAGTTTTTTAAAGATAAGGAAGTGTAGTGAGATAAATGACAGCAGAAGGCTCGTGTTAGCTATCAAAGATGAATTGGAACAGAAGGCTTATGGTCACCTTAGAATATCCTCTACTCTCATGTATGTAATCAAACATGACAGAGCACTGTCACTGTGATGAGGACAGGCATCACAGCAGTGTAGGTGAAAAGCTGAATTAATATCTTTACTGGGAGGTAATGTAAATACACATGATTTATAAATTGGCCTTGGAGAGGGAATGCTTTCCTTGAATTCGACTGATAACATAAGTCTTTTGCTGGTGACATTTTGCTCCATAAAGGAACTGTAGCACTCTGTCATTTATGTAATGTAACTCTTGAAACTTACCTCCCTCTGATGTATGGCTACCAGCCAGTTAAAAATGAGCAATTTTGGCAGATATCAGCCTGGCAGATGAGTTTATATGTAAAAGATATTTTAAAGTATCACTATCATGAGAATGCTTCTCATAAATAAGCTACAGTGAAAACTGAAATGTGGGATTGTCTATGAAGCAGATGCCAGAGTGTATTTTAGCACTTTTAAAGTAGCACTTTCAAATACCATCTTTATTGTTTGCTTCTTGTGGAATGTAATCGTTCTCTAACTTATGATAATTGCTCTTTACTTTTTTAGTTTCTTGTTTACATAGAGACCTATAAAAATGGCAGATATATTATATTATCTAACCAGATGTGGAATGGTAGATCAGTTGACAGCAACTGGCTTAAGTAGAAGCCCAGGTCTTGTTGTAAGAAGGATACAGAACATTCAGTAATGAAGTTTCCCAGAATCAGAAACACTTAATCTGCATGTAGTGTATTTGCAAATATGAGTTGTTTGATTACGCCATTAATGATTTAATGTAAATTTTCTTTACATGATTTTGAATTGACTATTTTAGGATTGTATTTAAGGTTTTAAAATGTCTTTTCTTCCTTTCTTTTAGAGTCAATTGTATATGCATCTGACTAACTACTCTGTCAATAAACATAATGAACGCTTTGAAAGGGATGAAACAGAAGACAAAGGAAGCAAACGCTCCATAAAATGGTTTACTGAGTTTCTAGAAACAAATAATCTTGATGTCTCCAAATTCTGGAGTGATATTTCAGTAAGATAGATTAAAGCATTTACCTTTGTTTTATGTATTTTTAGAAAATTAATTGCTTCTGCCATCTGCTTTACTGCAATTCAGAATGATTTTTGAAACTTTATTAATCCGAATTCTCAGCAATGGATGTCACAAAAGATGTACTATAAATGATTATTATGTTTTTTAAAAGACTGTAATCTGAGAGTGATTACAAATGTAATGTTAACATTTTACTGAGGATCAAAAGTCTTTTCAAACAGTTATGTAAGTAATATGGTACAAAGAAATCATGCCATTTAAATTCTTGGAGACTTTATTCTAGAGTATAAAGTGAATTTTATGTGTGAATATTTACAAAATTGTAGTCAGTGTTGCATGTATCTATGTACTTAGTCAAGCACCATTGAAGTGGCTGTGTTACAGGTGTCTTTAGATGAAGAATAGGCTTAAGACTGTTAGAGCTTAAAGCTGTTTGTATGATTCTGAGAACACTTACCAAAAATTATACTGCAAAATGAAAGGGATGAAGATTGGCTATACTATACTACGTTACCATTTTGCTTTTATTATTTAACTTACTGCATGTCTCAAAGTTTGTATGTACCATGGAAAGTATAACAATATAGTCTAGAACTATATAAAGTTATATATGTTACTACATAAGAATAGTTTATTTATTATAGATTATTTATTTGGTATTTTAAATCTTTTTTCTAGCAGATATGTAAATGAAATTTAAAATACTAAAGCATGGAACACTGTAGTTCAGTATATGCTGGTTTCTTGTCTCCTGATGAATTTTTCTGAAACAAATCTCTGCAGGAGCTGGTGGTGAAGACTCTGATAGTTGCAGAGCCGCATGTTCTTCATGCTTACCGCATGTGCCGGCCGGGGCAAGCACCGGGCAGTGACAGTGTCTGCTTTGAAGTCCTGGGATTTGATATTCTGCTGGACAGAAAACTAAAACCATGGCTACTAGAGGTAAACCTCTTTATACAGATGCAAAATAAATTTTCAGGAGTGAAGATGACTAAGCCCCAGCTGAATCCTTACATATCAATGTAAGAAAACTTGCAAAGAAAATCTGTGCATGGTTGCTGAGTACATAAATGGTGCTTTTCTGCAGCATCCATACAGAAGTGCAGCGATTACCTTGCAGTGATTTTTGATACTGGAAAGAAGGTAATTGTTTCCTGGATCAATGATGCATTTCAGATGTTTTTGACAGTTTTAATAGGAAATGTAATGTTAATTTAAGGTTTTATTGTAGCTGGAGGATGCAATGGAGTTGATTATAACAACTGGGTGCTACCCAGATTTCCTTCATGTGTATGGCTATGTAGTATGGCTCTGGCAACTTTTGTGAATGTATGCTCTTAATCTTCTCGTTTTTGGAGATATGTGTTTTTTTTCCTCCTGTGCTTTTTAAAAGCACCCTCATAAACAGAGCAAACTAATTTGATATACATTAAATCCTGCAAGCAATTGGCATGAAGGGCTGGAAGAAATGTTTCTCTTCTGATATATTTGGTGGTACAGTTAAGCTTAAATGGTGCTCACACACATTTTCAACCAGGAATGTTTGAGGTTTGTCTGTTGTGTCTCTTATTTTGCCCTATTATTAACATATAGATGAAGCTCACTTGTCTTTTTTCAGGTTGTCTTATTTCATTCTGTTAACTGCTTGGGAGGCTGTGCAGCTTGGGGAGAAAAGCAAAATGTATTTAAAATCTGTCTATTGACAGCAAGTCATGAATATGATTTGGCTACTGATGAACAAAATGTACACAATTAATTTACTGAATTATAACCTCATTTGCAGGTCATTAATACTGTCAACAGTTGTTTTGTCGTGCTTATTTCTCTCAGGGGTTCATTATAATTTTAATTAGAAAAATAAAATTCCTCCACTGTTGCCATGCAGACATAGCATATTTGGTGGCTTTGATGTTCTCGCCAAAAGCAGCACATGACATGAACTTAGTCTGTACTACATCACCATCTTCTGTTTTTGCCCAGTGAAGCTTGCTGTCCCTTTGATTTAGCTCTGCACTTCCAGCTTATCATCTCTAGGTTGCCTGTAGGTTGCATATAACTGTGTGTAGTTACTGAAGTGCAGACTGCAGTTGGTCTGTGTAATATTTCATTCAGCCTTGCAGCAAGTGCTGACAGACCCATTCTGGGAGAGGTGGCGAGTCAGCCACCATTGCGAGTCCATTATGAAGGACACCTCTCTGTCTCTGATGTTCCCATGAAGTATGGAGTTTTTGGGGGGCTTGATTCATCACTGCTGGGTCTCAGAGGAGAATCACACCCTCCCAGACTCCTTGTTCACGAGGGAGTAGAGTAGTAAATGCTCCTCTGGTATTTTGAATTGCTGGAGAATACTTCAGGACTTGGAATTGTATACCTGGTTACTATTTTTTTAAAAAGCAGAAGTCAAAGTATTTCTTCAACTTATTTTGCCAGACATTTACCCAAACTAACAGAAATTTCAAACTGTGAAACATACTCATTTTGTATACTTGTTTACTATTTTTTATATTGCTTGTTCATGCTTTTTTGCAGCCCTTTCAACAGAGTATGTATATGTATGCACAATGTATGTATGCTGTATTTAGTGTAATAAAGGTCAAATGTACAGTGTATATACATAGACTATACGTAATATATATATTCTGTGTATATATATATGCAGATATATAGATAATTCCTTTTTTCTGAAACACTTCTGGCCTCTTCCACAGATTTCCACTCTTATCTCTTTCTACCATTTTCCTCTTGCCAAAACCCCCTCAGGGGAGTGAATAATTCTTTCTAACACTGGTAACAAGTCCTAATCACAAGGCCCTGAATGTTCCCAGTGTTATGGGAAAATTGCCAAAATTGGATTAGGATGATTAGTTTCATGTTTCCATGCCTCATGTAGCTTTTCTATTATAAAGATAGCTTAATAAACTATTAAAAGAAATAAATTGTGCAACATATTATAATAACTGCTTTCCTGAGTTGACTTTTGTTTATATTGCCTTGATGCATTGTAGCTCCCCTGCTCCTTGATGCTACTGAACTTCCGGAACTTTCTACTGCAGTGAGCACTGTGGGAAATGTGTGATTGCCATCTTGTGGCACCAAATGTTTCTGGCAAGGATCTGTGCAGCCTCCTGAGTAGCCTCCTGCATCCTTTCTGAGCAGCAGCAACGACCTAGATCTCCCTCAATTCCCAGGAAATCCAGTTTTACTCTTTTTGAACTAAATTTCCAAGTTAGCTTATTTTATGTAAAAGGAAAAGTCATACAATTGAAGTTCTTGGATGGACTTTAACCTTGTTCACCCTCATTATATCCAGCTGGAATCATAAAGCTATGATCGGTGGAGGAAAAGATCACATGAATTTTAATAACTGCTTCAGGTGTAGGATACCTAACTTCCCTTCTGATTTATGTGGACAAGCCAAAGGAAACCTTACACACACATTCCAAAATTTATCAGCTAGCAAAATTTATGAGCTAGCAAAATCTGTTCAAAACTTTGTTATCAATCCAGATGAAATGATTGGATTGCTAATTCCTATTAATGAAGTAGTTTAAGTTCACATACACAAACTTTCTGGCATCTACTTGTTTCTCTTGTGTAATGCTTGCCCCCTCTGGAGGTCCAAAGGCCAACATGGGGTAGGAGAAGTCTACTTCTCCAAAAAGAGATGGGCAGGTGATTATACCAAGTTTCCAGTGTCTCGTGCTCTTCACCAGGAAGAGCACTGTTGATGTTGAAGTTTTCTTCCTGTTTGCTCTTAGTTTCACTTAGGGTTATTTTCTGGTTTTGCTGCCACCATCCACTTACTGGCTGTTCATTTGCTAGCCAGCCATTCCACACTGTCTCCAAGTTTTAACACAAGTCTTTTGCATCTCCTGGAATCATGCCATGTGCTCTCTTTGTTACCTCTAGACCCAGTATTATCTAGTTTGCAAGGTTGCATTCCTGTAGTGAACACAATGTGGCCACTGGCATCAGTGTCTGGGTTTTCAAGGCTTTTGCAATCATCATTTGCTTGTACTTTTGGGGACCCAGATACAATCCTGTTTTTGTCAACAATCTTTAAGATGTGCCTTGCTGATAAAATTACTGATGTTATGTTAACACAGCCCAGTTGTGCATGTCCTGGTTCTTGGGTCACTGAACTCTCAATAACCATCTCTCAGCTGACAGACGCACAGACAATGGTTTGGTAACCAGTTATTATGAATACCTATTGTGGTATATCACTAGTATGTTATCAAGATTACAATGCCACAGTCTTACAGATTAGTCAGCAACCATATTTCTCATCTTCTTTGTGATATGATAGTAGGTGAACAGGTCATTCTAGAGAGGTTTGTCAAGTATGAATCTTTTGACTATTTCTGCTGAATTTTCATGATTTTTCTTTCAACATCAGATACCACTGCTCACTTTGCCAGTCTGTCTGCAAAAGCAGCAAACGAGCTGATTCCCAAAGCCAAAAGGCACCTGTCTGTTAAAAGCAGAAGTGATGGGGCAGCTGGGACTCAGCAACAGGACATTGGGTGGCACACCAGCCACGGTAGTTCTGTCCCACATCTGTAGGGACTTTGAGATGCTCTACTGTACTGAGAGTGCTGAAACAAAATTAACTGTATCCACTTCTGATTTGTGTGGGGCACAGGGTATTAGTTTTCATTTCTGAAGCTCTTTTCTATCTGTCACTTGTGTAACCAGTGCTGCTCATTCACTGTCAAGGTGAGATTCCTGCTTGTCATTAGCACCCATTGCTTTACTATAAATTTTTTTACCAGCCTGGAGAGAGTTCCTAGAATAAATCATTATTCCCCCTCAAATTGTCCTGAAGACTGAGGACTGCAGGAACTCCAAAACTTGTAAGGGTTTTGGGATGGCTGGTTGAGACTCTTGGCTGTTAACTGTGTGATTCAGTCTCACTGTGAGTTTCCCAGTTGCATTTCCCCTGTTTCTCTATGTTTATGGTACCATTTTTGACCTCTGATCTTGTACTTAGCTTATAAGCTTTTTATTGCTGTGACTGTTAATTATCTTATGTTTTCACACTATGTGCTGATTTAATAACTTAGATCCCTATGTGTTGCTGTCAAGTGTATCTGAAAAGTTATTTAAATATACTTAAGAAGACCTTGGATTGGAGCCTCTTTCTGTCCTTGTATAGTTGTTACTTTTTAGAGTAATATTTAAAGTTGGTTTCAGACTGGGAACTAGGAAAGAGTTTAACTCTTTCTGTGCTGGACCACCATAGCAGCACATCATCTGTTAGAACGTGTTCAATACCACTTTGTGTGGTAAATTTTCTGATGGCAGCAACCAAGAGTAGATTAGACTGGATTCACAGTGCCAGGACTTGAATGGTATTCACTGTAAATGTCTGGATAACGTGGTGACTGAAAGGTTACATTTCCCAGCTCCCAGTATCTGTGATGCTCAATACTCCATTAAAAAAAAAAAAAAAAAAAAGGAAAAGAATTTCTCAGCATGTATTCTCTTAATCTCTGCTGTGTTTGAGAGAGTCATTTCTACAAAGCCTGTTACAACAGGTGTGTTCCCAGTGAACCTGAACATTCCTGAGTCTTCTGTGTCTCATTTTTTTTTTTTTCAGATTAATCGTGCCCCAAGCTTTGGAACGGATCAAAAAATAGACTATGATGTAAAGAAAGGTGTTCTGCTAAATGCATTAAAGCTTCTCAACATACGGTACCTTGTCCTCTTTCTTTAGTCCACTTCTATTTCTGTTGCTTTGATTTTTTTTTTTTTAATTTGAATTGGACTCAGAGAAAATGAAAAACCTTTTTTTCATCTTCATATTTTCAAAATGTAAATGTTTCCCTTGCTGTCAGTTTTGCAATAGAAATTGACCTAAATGTAATTTTTCTTCATGCATATGTGCTTGCAAAAAATGACTGGTAATAGTAATTTTTGTACTTCTTCTTTTAAATTTTTCAAACACATCTTGAAGTTGGCATATGTGTGCAGTCATGAATTACGTGGCCAAAAAGGAAATTTGCTTGAGTGATAGCGTCACATTCACTCAAAACCCCTCTACAGGGAAACTTTGTAGCTGAAAAAATTCCACACCTCAGGAAAATAGATACAACGATGTGTGCACATTAATTTATAGCCCAGAGTCAATACAGTATCCCTTAAAGTGTGAACACATTGTAGCCATGAAAGTTAATATTAAGAAAAAAAATCCTAATGAATGTTTCAATTCTAATTTAGTATCATAAACACCCTACTGACTGGAAAATACAGATGATGTACTTGATAAGAAAGTGCATTTCATTTCAGCTGCATTGAATGGATATTTCTTAATATCATCTGTGTTTCAGGACAAGTGATAAAAGGAAAAATTTAGCCCAACAGAAGGCTGAGGCTCAAAAAAGACTGTATGGCCAAGGGACAGTGAAAAAACTGTTGCCAGGTTCCTCAGACTGGGAGAAGCAACGCCACACACTGGAAAGGAGAAAACAAGAACTGGTAGGAAGGGGAAAAAAGTGCTGTTTCTTGCTCATGGCTTATACTCTCTTTTGTTTTAATTGTCTTACTTTCTTGATTTGTAGAAGGAAAGACTTGCACAAGTACGTAAACAGATTTCCAAAGAGGAGCATGAAAATAGACACATGGGGAACTACAGGTGAATGTTTTTGACTGTATTAGTAGGAAGTATTCAGTGTATTCTTTAGGAACAGTGGAAAAAAGTATTTGTGGTAGGTGATAATTTTCTGCCAAAAAAGTGTAGGCATTTATAGAAAATATATACATGTACATCAGATTCTTTTTTTTCAGACAGTTCTTTTCTTGATTCCAATTTTTTTCCCATGCACTTAGGAATTTATATGACATCAGTCACCCTCTTGTTTGTGCAAGACTTTTGCTTGAAAGACGTGATCGTTCACATTCAGTGTGCCAAAAATCACCACTGTTGTTATGGACCTGTTCTCTAATCACATGTGATCATTCTTAGCTTGGGGACAGGCAGTGCAATATGATTAATCCCCTGTAAAAATATAATATTTGAATTGCATCTCTGAGACTTCCCAAAAATTCAGAAACTTTATTGGTGCTTCCGTAATTTTGAATAGAGTGACATTCAAAATACTTTATTTGTATTTTTTGCATTTTGATTTTGGATCTTGCTAGGCTGAAATGTAAGAACCTTCAGGTTCCCTGGTAAAATATGTTCAAAAGAGAGCTTTGCATTGTCATTTACAATGGGCATTGAAAACAAATGGGCATTGAAAACAAACAAACAAAAATTTTGTTTTGTGATTTTTTTTATTATTAGTTCTTGATATTTGCTTAATTGAGAAGTGAAAGCCTGGCATAGGAATATTTGTTGAAAGAGAGCAGAGTATGGCTAGGAAGAGATGACGGGAATATTTGCCCACTCTTTAAAGCATTCATCCAGGATGTGAGAGGTCTGAGTTCACATATTTTATTGTGAGCTGGTCAGAATGCTTTTATTGCTGTTCTTCATTGCTGCCTTTTTTTAAGCAGATGTTCTATAATTCCAAGTAAAATTCTCATTTCAACAGATGTTTCTATGAAATTCTCATTTTTGATGACCTAACATTTTGCTTACAAAGAGTCTTTCTTTATAACTTTTAATTTCATGTTTTCTTGAAGTGTGGAGCTGAACTAGTAAGTAAAAAAACCTCTAGATGATCAATGAAGTGATAAAGTGGTTATTTTCATGCTACTATAAGAAAGAGAAGCACCATGATGCTTTAACACATTTTTCTTTTTGCAAACTTAAAAGTCTAGCTTATTGACTGCTTACATTTTAAGTTTCTTATTCAGTTCTTGACTGAAAATGAGCCACATGCTCTCTTTGTTTATCTTTTGGGTTAATGTAAATCAGTAAAAACACAAACATTTTTTCCTCAGAAAAAAGTAAAGTGTCACTTCATGAGGAATATACACTTGTAAAAAGGTAGAACAGCTTTTTGTTTTCTCATTACCATGTGTTTGAGAAAAGGCTGAAGGATCAGCAGAACCTGAGAAGGAAAGTAATTTTGGCTAGAGACGAAGAGGAATTTTGTCTGAACGTTATGCAGTATTTTCTCCATGTGATATTCCTCTACAGAACAGGACTAGCTTGTGTCAGGCATTGACATAGAATCATGGAAACTTTGGATGCTAGTATTGCTGAATGGATTAATATTGCACTCTGAATAAAAATCCAGAGAAACCTGAGTCAAACTCAGCAGGCTTGGATTTAATCTGTGGATATCAGCTCAGCAATTGGCTTAGTCCATGTCTGTCTGCAAGCACAGCAGGCTCCAGAAGGAGTCTTGGGGCTGCTGAAGTAGGAGCCACACTTTCGAGCTTTTGTGCAGTCATGAGGAACTGCAAAGGATGTACATGGCTTTGAAATGGCCTTTAGCTGCACTCTATTTCTAAATATATTATGAATATTACCCTTTCTTTAAAGCATTCCTCTATGTCACTTTTTCTGCAGTAGAATCAACAACATTAAGAGGTGTTGACTGAAACTAAATTAGAACCTAAATCTCCTTTAGGTGTTTAATGTGAACTGGAACCATCTTCATTTTGTTCTAGAACTGCCCTGAGTCTAATGGTATCAAATCATCCTTTTGTTCATTGCAACAAAATCCTTATGATAGATACCTTTTCAAGGAGAAAAAGTCTGAAAAGGAAGAATGAGAAAGAAAAGAACCTTGTAAAAAGTTCAGAAAAGACTCACAAATCCATAAAAGCCACCATGTCATGCACTATATAAAGGGTGTCCATGCTTTGCACACTGCAGACAAAATTAACTTATGAGTTACTGCTTACAATACATTAGAAATTAGTCTTCCATCTTCATAATTTCTCGCTGTGTTTCAGGCATTCATAACAGATGGATTGAAGTGGTTTTCTTCAAAGCCCATTGTTGCTTGATGAACATGAATAAATTACCAAGTCCTGCTCCTGATATTGTCATAATCTCCTTACCTATGATTTTAGAGAATAATGGCATAGCTGCTCTAATGAAAAATCAGTCACCCTATATATCGATGTACCTGATTTTTTTTTCCTTTGTTATAGCACCTATTTCTTCCTGTTCATTTTTTGGAGGATTTAGCATTCAAGTGCAGTAGACACTCAATCTTTAATTCATATCCTACCCATGAGATCAAAGCGATTATTCAGATTTTCACTGTCCTTTGATTGCTAATACAAATTGTTTTGTATCCTTTTATTGCTAATACAAATTATCTTGTGGGTCTGAATTTGACATACGATGTTTTGTTAATATTTCATGAATCATTCACACCTGCTCATATCACTCACACCCACTGAAATTTCTGAGCACTGCAAAACTGGGTTTTGGTGTACCTCTGGAATGACCTACGTGGTATTTCTTTTGACTGGCTAATTGCTGGTTTAAACATGAATGTGTTCACTGAATTAAAATTAGACTGAGAGAGCAATATTCAGAGTATATGTTACATGAGATGCTATTATATAATTATTATAGATGGGATGCCTATGCATTAAGGAAGAGATGGTGTATCAGTATTGTGTGATGAATAACTCAGCTGCTATCTTCAACTCTTCTTTTTTTCCTGTTTCAGGCGAATTTACCCTCCTGATGATAAGACATTACTTGAAAAGTATGAGAGTTTGTTAGCCACTGCTTTCCAGACCTTTCTTGCTGGAAGAGCTGCTTCACTTCAGCGGGAAATGAATAACCCTTTAAAAAGAATGAAGGTACTGAAGTACACCAAGTGTTGGCTTTAGCAGTTACTTATCTTTGAATTAATGACCTTGTGGATTGGTTTCACTATAATAATGTATGATGGCTAATGAACAGCATTTGATAGTGTTCCATGATCTTATTATCATTCTTTGTGCAGCTTATGGGCCAGATCCTTGAATCTGGATGAACTGCAGTAGACCCAGGGTGGAGACAGGCTAGAGGGCTTTAAGCTACTTTACCATGTCCCTGATCCTCAGCCTTACCACTGGCCCAACCAGAGGTTGGCAGAAACTGCTTTTGAGCTGGTAATTGCCTCCTTCTTCCTCCAGTAATGTTCCCAGCCTATTCATCCACTTCTATGGACTGGACCAAGAGATGTCCTAAAACCAGCTCCACTAGTTTAAAGATTTAAGGCATGCAAAAACTCTACCTGATTGTCTACTTATTTAGTCAGAGACAGTAGGAAAACAGCTATATTAATAACCAGCTAACATGATTAATTTGAAATCTGAGAAATAATTTTGCGTCTTTGCAGTTGGCATCATCCAGCAGTTTTACAGGAATCTTTGTTCTATTTTTTCTTCTCACTTTTATTTTTAATAAATGTTAAGGCTTGATTTTAACCCTCAATTTGTTGTTGCTTGCAAGGAGAGATGCATGCATGAGAATAAATATTTCTCTTTCCTCCTGTGGAGGAATTCATAGTCTTATTTCAGGAATTAGTAATCAGAGTAATTTCAAATTTCTACCACTTTCTGCTTGAATTTTGGAAGGACAGGGTATGTTCTGCTTTGAATTAATAGTAATGAAACTCCCACTTCTAGGAGGAGGACATTTTGGATCTTCTGGAGCAGTGTGAAATAGATGATGAAAAGCTAATGGGAAAATGCACCAGGCAGCGAGGACCTAAGGTATTTGACTTTTGGATACCAATTTTTTATTTCACTCTGTAGACAGGTATTCTGAGAATTTTAAGTGGGGAATTTAGTTAGCTGATCCTGCTGGAAGTTTTCTTCCTCAGACTGCCATTAACCTTTTATTTAAGTGTGAATAGATGCATCACTACCATTTGTCCAAGTAAAACACACTAAATTTTTGAGGGGATATGAGATCCTTCTTTCCCTCTCAAAACCATTTGAGGAACTGCCATGCATGCCAACAACTGTAGTATGAGAGACTGATTGATTTATTTCAGTGTGTGAAAGGGTTTTTATATCAATAGTGGATCTCAACAGAATGCTTTCATCTTTAATTGATTAGTGCTAAAATTAGGAATTTTGAGATCATGGGATAAAAGGCACTATGGAAGGTCAAAGATTTCATTATAATTTTGATATATCTGCAGCTTACTCCCTTGCTAAGAGGGTTGTACAGTATATCTTGAAACCCATTTTGTATCCAAAATCTGCTTTTAATGTGAATGTATATTATTTTTAGCTTAATGCTTTCTGCTTGTGTGCATAGTTCATGTGAGTCTTTGCCTTAAATAAACTGCATATCGCTAAGCCAGTAAAGATAAATAGTTTGGGCTTGGCTAGAGCAAGTATGTTTTTTATAGCCTGTAAATATTTTAGGTCAAGTCTGCTTAGGAGAGCCTACATCTGTGTTCTGAGCTCTGATGGATTTGTTTATGGATGCATGTAAATTTTTTTACAGTGTTTTATGTTTCTGATGGTGAATAAATCTGTGGATTTCTGTACAAAATGAATGCTGACAATTGTTCTGAGCTTGAAGAGGTACTTTAGATATGTGCAAGAATCCAAAGAGCTACATCTTATTACAGGCATGCATTCTGGAAAGAGGATCTACACGCCCAATCTGGTATTAAGATAGATTTTCAGGGACCTCATTACAAATATGGGGATTTTGTGAACTCGTGCTTTAACAGCAGTGGATTCATTTAAACAAGAAAAAAACCCCGGTTCACCCTAGCAGTACACTTAGTCCACATTCTTCAGATTCTTTTCCTTGAAGTTTTGTTTTCAGTTCTTTAATATGTCGGTTAATTCAAGTTTAACATCTCAGTCACATTTTCCCTTTTCCCAGAAGCCTGTCTTTTCCCAGCAACCCTCAGAGAGCATCTATCTTGTTGCCTGTATGCACAGTGACTTGATCTAGTCTACCTATACACTCCTTGCTCACAAGGCATTCCCAGGCTGGAGGCTGCAACATTTAATTAAACATTAAGAGGGTACTAAGCCCAAATTGAGAAACCTCTCTCAATTAGTTTGACGATGAATTTTGATTAATTTATGAATAAGACTATATGCTGTGTTCTTCTTTTATAGCTGGCAAATGGATTGTGTAGCTTACAGCTGCTTTACTGGTACAATATTGTTTGCACTTACAGCAGAAAGAAAAACTTGCTTATCACCAAAATTTCCTTTTTTTTTTTTTTTCCCTAAAATTGATGAAATCAAAACAGAATATAATGAAGCTCTCTTATCCAGGGAGACTTTCCTTTCCTTGCACTGTGCAAACTTCATGCTATTCAGGGTTCCTATTCCTACATCTTTTTTATGGTCCTGATACATTTCTCAGTCATTTAAACCTTGCTGACAGTGAAGCCATGTAACCAGAGATTTCCCTGGCTGCATGATGTCCAGTGTGCTCCCACTGAAATACAGGTGCCCATGCAGGTGGTTCTTGTATCTTTTATCAAAGGAGCATCACCTCTTTTCTCTGAGGATTAAGGTGGATATGGCCAATAATATGGACTAAATTAATTTAATTAATATCTATATAGAAATCTAGTGAGTGAGGCAGGCAGTAGAACTTACTACTGACTGCCTGTCAGTCTGTCAGGTAGGAGAATAATCCAGCTGTAAACCCCATTCTGTAACCCTAAAATCCTACAACTACTTAACTAAATGCATACTAAAATAGTAACATATGCAGGATCTAAAAGGAAAAAAAATCAGCCACATGACTGGTACTTTTCATGTCATGTAACCCAACATGAAAGGTTTTTTGAGGAGGCCATGAAGGCTGTCCCTCTTAAAATTCAGTGGCTGCCCTGCTGATGGAAGCTACTCTTGGGAGGTCAGATGCACTGCCTTGGGTTGCATGCTTCCTTGGGAAAAAAAACCCCAGTCAGGACTCAGAAAACTAACAAAACAACTGGAATAGTTAGGAGAGAGAGCTGTTTTCCTCCTCATCCTCCTCCATACATAGAAACATATATAAACATCTACATTAACACATACGTATCTATGCATAGGAGAGGTACAGGGCTGTGTGTGTATTAATAAGCTTTCCATGTAACTACTATTCCATATTTTCTAGGAATTTCAGCCATATTTTTATATGAACATGATCAGGAACTCGATGTAGGAAAAGAAGAAATCAAGAATTGCACAGAATGAAGGCATTTTTTCCTGCACTTAAAATATCACTGAGTTTTGTGTAGATGGAGAAATGCATTCTGGAAAGGTCCAGTTTATTTGTAGCCTCTAGAGGGCTCCTGACACCTACACACTGTCAGGGTTACCTGTGTGTGCAGGACTAAGGAACTAAAATAACAGATATTGTAGAGAAAATGAAAAATTAATTTTAATTTTAGTTCTTTTGGTATAAGATCAGATAAGTATAATCACAGAAAAAATGGGTTGGCATAAGGGGAAAATCAAGGTGATTAGACTTGCTAAGCAATCAGATAACTCTTACTTTAAGATGTCACTTTATATCCAGATCTACTTATTATTTGTCATTATTGCTTCTTGTAATTTCTTTGATTTTTCTTTTTATTCTTCTTTGTTAATTGTTTTATATTGTTTACTGTAGGATGTGTGAGGAACATGTATTTAAGTGGAATAAGATCTACCTTAAAGCCCCTGTGGGTTGTGATTGAAAATATTTGTGATACCTTGTGTAACTCCTCAGGAATGTCTGATTAATATGTCTCCATCTTACACAGCCTTTCATGATTAGGACAGCTATTTTTAAGAAAGTGATATGTGTTCAGGCACCTTACTTTTATTCCTTTGGCAGACAGATACATATCAACATATTCTTTGTGTAACAGCAATTGTCAGGGCTCTCCTCAATGCAATATTCTTCTCTAACTTCTCCTTATCTGGTCTGACAGCTTGGGATGGCACAAACATACTTCTAGTTAGTGGCAGAAATCCCTTCCTTTCCTTCTCTGGAATAGAATTTTAGGTAGCATCTATTTAAAATGTATCTTGCAGCAACAGGAGGTTCTGGGGCTTTTTCCTGTTGCCTTCATAATAAACCTCTGTGCTTATATTATGCTAAGGCATTAGGGAAATTTAAATTCTTCCTGAGAGTTCTTCTATTTCACTTTGACTTAAAGTATGTTCAGAAATTATAATATTATTTTTTTAAAAACATCTGAGCTTTAATTGCAATCCATTAGGCAGATGAGGCTATCAGTGTAGCTTCTTAAAGCTGAGAGTTACTGGAAAGAAAGTGTGTAGGAAAAAAGTGACCATGTAAGCCAGCTTAGGAGAACACATGTAATGGAAGATACTGCATCTTTTGTGTCTTGGCTGATGGTAGATGGAAGATGAAAAATTCTAATTTGTAGTTTCTGTTCTTGGATCAGTTTCTCTGTCTCCACCTTTTTGGTTTTTGTCTTGCAGTGTCCCTGGTAATAGCACAGGATTAATTAGTTAATGACACTGAATCCCATGTGCATGTGAGGCACCAAGAACCTGCAGCACAGCTTGCTGTATTCTTTGGTTTCTGCCCTCTGCAGGATTAATCACATTCTTTTTAGAAGTAAAACAGCCAAAGTTCCCTGATGTATTTTTCTACTTCATGTTGATCATTGTTAAGCTGTAACTTCAGTTATTGTAAATATCAGTGAGGAACCTGAACTGATTGTAAATGGTATTCTGTATCAATTGATTTATGATTTCCAGCCATAATTCAATATTTTGGTAGTGCAATTCCTACTTAAAACAATTCTCCCCCTTCCCCCGACTGTGTTATGCTCTTCATGTGAGAAAGATTAGAATTACTGTGGCATGAATTTAATAATTTAAGCAATTATTCTAAAATTTAGGACAAACTTGCAGTATAATTTGGGAGGGTTTATAGCTATGCAAATCCTGCCTGAACCTGTCTGAATCAAGGATCTAGTGTGATAGTCGGCTGTTTCTTTGGGATTCAATTTCTTGAGTGTTTTTGCTTTTTTTTTTCCTTTAGCCCTTGTGTTCAATGCCAGAAAGTGCACCTTCCCCAAGGAAACCTAAGAACCACAGCAGTGACAGCAGCTGTGATAGTGGGAGCAGTGTGTCAGATTCAGGAGAAGAAACTGAAAAGGAAGATCACAATGAAAAAAAAGAGAAAAAGGTTTCATATGATCTTGAAGAAAATAAATACAAATCTTTGGAACGATCAGGTAAATTAAATGATTGCTTTTCTAAGGAAGTCTGGAACTGACAATTAATCATATTGAATTCTGCAGTCTTTGTATCTCACGGTTAAGCACTGGTTTGCTTGTTTCAGTTTCTTTAAAATATTTTCTATATTAATAGATATAACATGTTATTTTTGTTTTAATGGTGCATTGTCTCAAAGAATTTGATAATGTAATTGCACATGCATAGTGCTGCTTCTAAAATTTTATTTTTCATAGCAGCACTTATTTAGCTGAAAACTGAATTATAGTCAGGAAACCACACACAGAAGTCACATACCTTTTGACCTAAAGAGCACAAGCCCTCTCCCATACATCTTGTGGGTGTTGTAGTGGACTGGAGTCCGCATGATTAAAGGTGAATATGAGGAAGAAATAAATGTTCCTATAAGTATGTAAATTCTGTATTACTGGGGGATGTGACACGACTGACTTGTACATATATAGTTGTTAGTCAACATGCTTTGTAGTACAGCATATGTGCACACACTGATCGTATGTGTTGTTAATTACAGAGACTGAAAAATGGGCATTAAGAGAATAATGAGTAATAACATCATTCATTTAATTTGTCTGCAGGTAGAATGAACTGCAAACCTTCAAGTAAAAATGTAAAGTCTCCATCATATTCGTCCCCCACATCATCCACAGGTCCAATAAGGCGTTCTGTGAGCTGCCCTCGTTCCATATCCATACTCACTATGCAGTCCCAGGGAGCTGAGCAGCGCCCTGTTTCAGCCAAAGCGTCTCTCCAAATGCAGCGAACGTCTTCAGTGAACAGGTCTCACTCTCTAAGTCGTAGCCCATCTTCAGCCAGAGTCTCTCACACACCCACCTTGGGAACTATGAACTCTTCAGGGGTGAGTTTACACAGCAGTTGCATTCAAAATGTGCTCCATTTTTCTCTAAAACTCAATAAATACATTAGTAATTTTTGAAACATGATAAAACTTGAGGTAATATAGTCAAGATTATTTTGACAGACACTCGAGTGTATAATATCTTCAGACCTATATGTGACAAGGGGTGAGTGCCAGCTGTCCTGTTTCAGTGTTCCTGGTGCAGCAGTACAGATGTTACATTTTGTGGAAATGGAAATCTCAAGAGATTTTGTGAAGGGGAAACTTTCACTCCTAAATAAGCTTTTGAAGATACAGAGGGTCAATACCTCTCTTAAAAATTTTCTGTGATTTGTTTGGGGGCTGCTGATTCTGAAATAAGGCTGTACCTACCTTTGAAATCGTTACAGTAACAAAAATACATCCAGATTTCAAACCCTGTGTATAGTCCAAGGGTAAATACATTGTTCCAGAATAAAACATTAGTAAGTCTTTGTATGGCTGTCCATTGTAGTAGAAGGTGAGATTAATTTTCAACCTCCTTTACCTATTTTGCATGTGCTATACTGCTGCAGTAGAGTTCTACTTCCAAAGTGAACAGTTGAGAATTTATACAGTGCTTGTGGTCTTCAGGATTTGCCACTGCAGTAACTGACTCAGAAGCCATTTTCTTTTTTTTTTTTTTTTAATGGAGATAAAGTGTCTTTCATTTGAACTCTCTCTTTGAGAGAGACAAGCAACTAGCCCAAATAATTACTAGATCAGATTAAACCCTTTTAATTGTTTAGAATTTGTGTGATTAGTTGTACTTTCACAATGTACTTCTGAACCATGTATATTTTTTCAATCTGTTAGCATATTGTCTTCCTCTTTGGTATCTCTTTCACAGCCCAGGCATTTCTTCTTTTGTGTTTGTATGATGGACCCCATATTCACTTATCCCTAGGCAATGTTTGCAGGGATCTGTCCCCAGCCTCATTCAGGATTGCACTGTGTGCTGGTGCCAGAGCGTTTACATTCGTGCTTTGATGCCTGGCCTACATATTTCATCACCCAAATAATTTGTGTGAAGATGGGGCAAAACAAATTGGCACTTTTAACCCGTATTTGCAGCCTCTCTGTATTGTGGTGAGCTTTGATTGTGAGAAATCCTTTTGTAATGCTAATTAACTTGCTTTATAGTATTTACTATCGCTAATCATCATTTTTATCTGGTAGAAGACTCATTGTCTGTTTTGCCTGTGAGGCTTTGTCTAAATGATGAAAAAGGATCCTTTTAAAATTGTGTGCTGACATCTTGTGAAATACTCCTTAACATGGTTTTCCATCTTTAAAGTCAGCTAATAGAATTGGAAAGACATTAAGATTGTGTCTTCACAACAACGTGTTAAAGGTATTTTTTATCGCATTAGCTATCTCAAGTTTAAAAAGTACCCTTTTATCATCATGATGTACTCTGAGAGTTTAATGAGACAGTGCTAATATAGATTTTTCTATTCACATTAACTTTATATCAAATACAAATTACTGAAAGATTAAAAGCAGTCTCGTACCATCTGACGTTAAAAATGGGCTACTGGCTTAAATGAACATTAGTAAGAAAGCATACTCTCTTTTTCATTGAGAAAGCTCCACCACAGAAATGATTTTGATGTGCAGAACAATTACACTGGGTGATAGAGCTTGGGTCATGCTTCCTAAAAATGATGTGAATAAAATTACTTACAGAAGGGATAAGAACTACTCATAATTCAGCACTGTATCCTGAATGGAACACTGTTCATAATTATTTTTGCAACTAAGAATAATATAATATATATTACTGCTAGAATAACATTAAAATTGATAAACTGTGACTTACTAAGAAGAAATCATTTGTGCATGATAAAGTGTTAGTTTATCTATCCTTTGGGCAAAAAAAGAGCAGTACACTGCCATTTTTGCAGTCTGTTGAGATCTAAATGTTCTAAAGGTAGGGAAACAAAATTTAAATCACGTACAGTTGGGAATTACAGACATATTTTTCTAGGAATTATAAAAAAAAGTGTATTTGAAAATATTTGCTATTTTATTATTTCAGCCACATTAACATGCATCAAATAGTGAAGTATTTTTTTGTGCTTGAAAATATGTATCACTCACTTAAATAAAAATATCCTTTACCACTGTAGTTGTTACAAGATACAAAGATTAGAAGTGCCTAAAATTTTGAATTTCACTCTTGAAAAACATTAAGCAGACTTGGTCTTGCAAATGTGAAAATGCAAAAGTGTGAAAGGAGAGAAAGAGGATCAGAAACACTTCTAACTAGTATGTCATGTTTTAGGGAAGACCCCCCCAAACCCTCCAGAGATGGTCTTCTGCAGGCACTGTAGGGGTTCAGATCCGTTTTGGTGTAAAAAGCACTGATATTTTAAACAAAACTCTTTACAACTGAAGATGCTGTCAGACCTCTTAATGACTAAAGTAGGAGGAAAGTTTCCTTTTTAAAGCTTCCTGAAATCTTGGCCCTGTGATATATTGCCAGTTAATGTTAAATTGTTGAACTGAGGAACTGAAAGGATGCTTTTTATGACTAATAATATTTTTCATTATGTTGAGTTTAAAGTCAAAGTCTGTGATCTCAGTTTCAAATTTATACTTTAAATTGTGGGCACCATAAATATGGAATATATGTTTGTTTATGCTATTTCAAACAAACTTACATTTCAACTGGTTTTCTTGGATTTCTTGGCGACACTAAGTAATGGTGATGCATTAATGTGATATGTATTAGCTCTGTATTCGATAATATGTCTATGCACTTTAATAATATATTTTATGTCACTCTATTTAGAATTTTTTTTGTCAAGCAAGCATCTCTGTAAAGTGATTTAATGGCACACTTGAAATGTTTTCCTCTGCTTCCTGTTGGCTTTTAGAGCGAGTCTTTGCTGCAACAGAAAACAAAAGAGCAAGAAATTGCTTTGACAAAAGAGACTCTTCTCCTTATCAATGACTTGAGAATCAAGTTCCCAGGAAAAACAAACGAAGAATCTGAATTAATTATAGAAGATGTAAGTATCTATAAATAAGAAAGAAGACAGTCTAGACGCTGTTTAGGCTACTGAAATGAAGCAAAGTAAAACGCTCGATCTATGATTCATTAGCTCCTGTGGCCCTAAAACTTCCAAGAACTCAGGATATCTCAAAAGATTTTGAAAGCTTGGAGCTTTGCATACTTTCTGACCTTAAAAGAGCAGCACTGAAAACATTCCTATGTCCTTATAAAATATATGAGAAATAATCAGAAGGGTTAGGAATATTCAGTTTTTCATTGTAGAGGAAGTTCAAACTTTTAAGTAAGCTAAGAAGAATGTTACAATTCATATTTCATCTGATATTGTTAAAACAGATCCTGACCTGTTTAACTTGCTCTCAGGCAGGCATATTAGACAACTCAGAATGGTATGCTGCAGGCAGGATGGAGCTTTGAGGGTCATAAAGAACACCAGTCACATGCTTTTTGGCTCTTGTAGTCTACCAAGTTAGCCTTTCTCACAGCCAGCATTGTCCTAAGCCTTGTGGTTTGGTATCAAAGACGTGAAACAATGCCCAGCTAAAGGTCAATTAAACCCCAATACTTAACATTAATATATGTAAGCAGAAATAGCATGCTATCTGAATACCTTGTAAGTATTTAATGCAAAGAGGCTAACAGGGTGGAAAAGAAAAAGAAATGAAGATAGAAGTTATCTTATCAGTTTGGAATAAAAATGAAAGGATTCAAATTAACACCCCCATTCTGATGTAGTGAGCATAGTTCACGGTGTGTTAAAATTTATCTGATTTATTATCTGGCCAGAAACGTCCTGAGTTCTGTGAGCTTTCAGAATGTTGATTATGTCTCTAGTAATCTCTGCAGCTACATTGGAATGGAAAGCAATTCTCCTGTAATGATGGTTGGTTTGGGCGATGCTGGAAGACAGCATTCCTAAGCAGCAGGTTGGGCATCTCAGAAGCAGCGCTGAGCCGCTCCGTTCAGTGCCGTCCGCAGGGCTCGGGAGCGAGCGCGGCTCCGAGCGCGGGGCGGCCAGCGCTCCATCTGGCGGTGCTTCCTCACACGGCGCCAGCCTGCTGGCACACGCACCTGCCCGCGGCTGAGCTGCTGGAATCCCTCCCGCCACAGCCAGCTCCTCATTCACACGGAGGAAAATGAGTACTGGTATATTGGTTGCCTGTGAGACAGAACTTGTTGAAGGTCTGGAGTAGAATAGACAGATGAAATAACGAAATGAGAATAAAAATGTATGTTCGCAGGTTGAGCTATTTTGGTAGCACTTAGATTTCGTGAAAGGAGAGTGTTGCATTTCATATATGATTATTTATAGAAAGGATGATTTCCAGGTATGTCTAATGTCCCTTATGCAGCAAAACCCCTCACTATTTAAGTAGATCAGCAGTTATGCATTATTTAACTTACTACTCTCAAGAAATCTGAGCTGCGTGAGTCAAGACAACTTTCTAACTGCTTTGTAGTGTATGATTGTCAGAATCAGGTAGAAAAGAGGTAGGATTGAACTGAAGCATCACACAGATCTTTGCAAATGTTGCCCCACATAAATTTGCACAAACTCACAGCAGTCTTTAAGATGCTGCCATTTTTAAGCATTAGGAGTGCTCGTGAATGAAAGACCAGCTTTCAGTTGTTTTCATGTGTATTTTTTATCTTGTGTTTTACAATGACAACAGATTATGGATAATTGGAAGTATCATAAAACAAAAGTGTCATCCTATTGGTTGGTAAAATTGGATTCAGCAAAGCAACGAAAAGTAAGTGACATATTTCATTTTTGTAAGGTCATCTGAAGCAGATGCATAACAGTGTTTCTACTGGTGTTTAGCAGCAGCTGGGAGTGACCCGAGATGCCAAAATACTGGCTATTGATACTAACACATATATGCATTAATTCTATTAATTAAGTAGGAAATTATGTTGCTCTATGTTTGGAGAAGCATGATTGTTCTGGATTATAATTTAAAAGTCAATTTCTCAAAAAATTAGTCTGCTGAAAGAAAAGCAAACAATTAAATGATTAGTGCTTAAATACCTAAGTTTTAGCTAACATTCTTAGAAGTGTATTCCCTTGGCAGATTTGATTGATAAGGGCTATATCAGTCAGCAGTTTCAGACCAGGCATATTAAAACTCCATTAGAAGTAGTGATACTGCACTTGGCTGTTCGAGTATGTAACCCACAGAATTAGAACAGATCATGTTGAGTAAAAAATGGGCCTACCAAGCAAAGAATTTTCTTCTTTAAGCAATATTTCAGAAAGCCTCCAATAGATGGTGGTTCTGCCCTTTATTTGACTGGCAGTCATGTTAAACCAAGGGCACATGTACAAAGTCAGGATGATAAGGTTTGATGTGCCAGGTTGTTACTTGCAAAAACTTCACAATCAGAAGTGTGGACTTTTTGCTCTTCTTGTGAGGACATCTTTTACGACTTTAGGAGACTTATAATTCCTGAAGCACTGGTGAGCCCTTCATCTTTGCTTGCACTGGAAATGATTTGCCTTTTTTTTTAACTGCTTTTAACCTCAATCCCTTCAAGCAATCAGATAGTTTTTCTTAGAAGGGTAGTTTATAAAAACGGATTAACTTTGACAATGACATTGCAGCTGAGGACTGCCAAATGTCTTTTGTTGATTTGAAAGAAGTATGTTTTATATTCCAATGAGGTGGGTGAAGGAGAAGTGAGCAAGGTGGAGAATATTTATGCAAGTAAGGAATCTGTCTCAAAGGTACCTTTTGCAACTTTGTGAAATACAAAACGGAGTCTCAGTCCCCTTCACTCTTACTTACTGGGAAATTCTAACAGACAAGCAGAAAATACCTGGGCAATGTACTAGATTTCACAGTGTTCATCCCTGACAGCTGTGTTTGCTTAACAGTTATTCAACATGATGTAGAAAAATTAAACTTACACTCATATTCTTAGCGTGTAATATTCTGTCATTATAGTGTGAGTACAGGAGGCATTCAGAAACAAGTCGAGACTGAACCAATTAAATCAATTCATGTTAAAAAGAAATTTAACCTCGAAGACTTTCAAGAAAAAGAGGTTTTTGTATGGGAGGAGTTATGACTCCTTCATGTTGCATCACTTTACATAATTTTTTTAAGAGTGTTTTGGTGGTTACTAGCTAGAGGGTTTTGAATATACCCTTTCACAACATCTTGTTCTGTTACACCTAGATAATTTGTTTTGTTAAAGTAAATGATGTAAATTGAACAGAAAGATGAAGGCAAGCTAGGGAAATTAACTAAAAAAAATGAAGATTTAGGTTTCATGAAGTTCCAGCCCTTGTGCAATGCCTTGCCTCTTTTCTTAAATGGATGATTTTTTTTGCCATGTTTGCAAATTAAGGACAATTAACTGGCACATTTCCTGCTCTGGCATATTGGCAATATCAACACAGTAAAAAGAGCAAGAAAGACTTTTTTTTCCAGAGTACCTGGCAGCCTGTGGCTTGCTCTAAAATGTTTAGATCTTAGTTTTCTTCAACTCCAGGTACTACAGTAGAAAAGAAAAACTCTACACTGGCATTGATGTTCTTAGCTTGTGTCTTTCGGACGAGTGAGAGAGTCTATACAGGGTGGAATTGTTCTTTTTCACACAGGGAGATACTGTTGGTCAGTGTAGCACTGCAGAGAAGTGTCTGGCTGATCCCTGTGTGATTGAGGGACTAAGGTGGTTCAGATGGGCGTGTATGACCACAGACACCAGCCATGTGTGTGGGAAAGCTTTGGGCAGTGAGGCACAAGGAAAAGCGCTTGAGAAGCATGAAGACAAAAGGCTGCTAAGGAAATGTCTGAAAGTCTGGGCCAGTCCAAAACCTGGGTTTAACTCCTGCTGTCACTAAAAGAGATCAGCACCCTTAGGTTTTAATATCTTACTCTTTCTATCTCACTCTTTGGGAGGAGGAGGCCACGGGTGTGGGTTTTAGTGTGTTAGACATCTGCATTCGTAAAGATTCCCAACAGAGAGGACAGTATTGTATTTACTTTGGGTTATTATGTGCAGGGAATTAGTACAAAACCTGTGCATGCAGGCTAATCCCAGGTCTTCAAAAAGATGAAAATAACATGGAAATAAAATATTAAATATCATTTTAAATAACATGGAAAAACATCTTTCATCAAGGCTCTCATTATTAGATATCTATAGATTTTCTGCCCATTAGGCATACTACACAGCTTCCTTGTGCTATTGCAAGCATTTTGTTTATTTAAGCATTGTTTCCTTCACTGTCAGACCATTTATAAACAACAATTTGTTATGTAGCACCTAAAAATTGCAATTCCATACTGTACTTCCATACTTTTCTGTTCTACTAATGTCTTTCACCTTTTGAGAGCCACGATTGACCATGAGAATCAGTTTGTCATACATATCTGAAAGTTTCCAGGGGAAGAATTGTACCTACTAATTTAGAAAATCTTATACCAAATCAGCAAGTACCTTCATCTGTTTACCACCCACTTGAGTATGACTGGTTTTTGGAAGCTGCTGTTATGCAAAAGAGGCAGAGAAATTTCCTTCAAAGGAAATGTCATTGATTTAACAGACTTCTTTGTTAATAGGTTACATACACTGTAGGTTTTCTAGTAGGACAGATTTTACAGATTTTCTATTTAGAGGGCCAATACAGGGCCTAAATAATACTTTGGTCACAAAACTATTCCCAGACTTATTGGTAGTATCTAAATAGGTAGAATCCAAGACACTCTGGAGCCTGATTCTCTCCAGTGATTATGAAGGGAACAGAGAGGACTGACTTAAGAGAATGCCCAGATATTTATAGGAAGGCATGATGAAACCCACCTTCCTTCTGTGCCCCAGTTCAGTATGATGTGCAAAGGTGTATCCACGAGGACTCTGATGAGCTGGATGTGCAGCTGTCTAGCACTTCACTGAATGCAGCTCAGCCTTTTGCTCTTGCATTTAAATGTAGTCTGTGTGTAACAAATCCATGGTGTGTCTATGAATGTTCCTATTAGACAACTAGCTGATTATTTTATTACTTACTGATTTCACTAAACTGTCTCCTGCCAGGTACACTAATATGGTTTGATCCTGGGTAATGCTGAGCTTAAACAGACATTAAACCAATGCAGTTTGTAGTTTTTCAGGACATTTTAGTTCTTTATAAAATAGATGGTATTTTATAAAGGTGTGGGAAAAGAAGATATACAATATTTGGGTTGTTAATTAAGTTGATTCTAGTCTGCAATTGTGTCCATTTTGTTTCTTTTTACTCTTTCTGTCATTTAAACGAGCTAGTATTGAACAGACTGAAAAAATACAAATGAACTTTTCTGCAATAAAATAAAATATTTTAATTTGACTTTGCAAAATGTTATGACAGAAAAAACACCTAATAAGAGTTAGCTGATGAACACACAGGAATGAACCACAGGCCTCTGTAGGAATGCATAGGTCTGCAGTCACATGTGCAGCTGTACCTGTCTGTATGTGTGCAAGGCCATCGGCCATCACCTGGGTTTTGGTTTTGCAACGTGGCTGTGATTTACTCGGAATGCTCTTTCCTAGGTTTTGGATATAGTCAGGACAAGTGTCCGTGCAATTCTACAGCATGTCTGGAAAGCTCCAGACATTGAAAATTTACATCTCTACCGTCTTTTTAACCGTGTATTTAATCGCTTACTTTGGAGCCATGGTCAAGGCCTATGGAACTGTTTCTGTAATTCAGGGTAAGCCCATTTTTCTTTTCTTAGTCTTCTTCATAACTTCACAATTACAATCAATGCTGGCATATTTTATTGCTCATTTTCATTCACAAGAATGCTGTAATACACTGAACTTTTTTTAAAAGCAGCTTAAGATACATAGTAGAATTAAATCTAGCAATCAAGGCCAACCATTTCAGAAATGGAATCAAACCTTTAGTAAGGTATTTACAAATAAAATAATCTAATGAAAAAAAATCTAATATTCAAAATATTTGAGCCTTAATTCAACTCATTTACTGGATGGTGCATGGTTTTAAGGCCAGACCACTGTGTCAAATGTGGACTTGCCATCAGCAGAAATCATTGTCATATCTACTTGTGCTCCAGACTCAGAAGGGAAGAGTTCAATCATAAGCTCAGCTGAGGTCTCATGCCAAATGCAAAGTCACTTCTGTGATTTACAAATAAACAGTTCAAATTTCTGTGCCTGATTACATTCACTGTTTCCTATACTGGTAGAAAGTTAAGTATATATGGAATATGAAATGTCCACCCAGAAGCAAGCAGGTGTTTTTGATTTGGGGAGCAAATATAAGTTTGTTACGGGGAAGAAAAGATCTGGACATATAAGTAAGTTCAGTAACATACACTTCAGAATAGACATTTCTAAAATCAAAGGCATTGGTAGAAATACAGATTTGGGGGATCATATCAAGGGTATAAAACAATTCCTCCCATAATTTATTCATGAAATAAGAATACAAATTTTAAAATCTGAAATATATTGCATACAAATAAAAAGAACATTTTCCCTTTTAGTATATAAAATGTATAAAGAATGGGAGGGGGTTTCATTAGCTTGCATAAGGTGTTCTAAGAGATGTATTGAAAATGAACTACAACAATTAGTGTGCTGCTGGACATTGTATGTACAAAGGAATGAAGTCAATAGGTTGTTCACATATAGTCATTTGCCATATGTAAAGAACTCACACAATACGCTTAATTTTTTCCCTACAAAATGGATAACAAGAAGAAGAGGTATCTGAGGGGTCCAAAAGATCAACAGGTCTTTTCCCATCATCTCATTGCTGAAGGCTAGTTGTTGTGCAAGCTGTTAGGAGTCTTTACAGTTTTTTCTTATCTTCATGCTAGCAGAGGGGTGTGAAGTCTTGGGTACAAGCTCAATTCTTTTTTTGGCATAAAATATTGTAAGTGGAGCTATTCTTTGACAAAGGTTCAGTTCCTTGTAAGAGGAGTTGTTATGTAAAAGATTCTAAAAACACTCTAAAAGTAATATATAAATATTCAATAGGTGTAGCAATCACTCTGCATGTAACATACTTAATTCAGAATTCATGGAAGAAAACAAAAGGGCTGTTTGCACCTTGCCAGTATGTTGTTCAGTTGCAAGCATCCTTTTTGCCGTATAACACATGGCTGAGAACTCATGACAGCACCTCTGCTGCAGAGAGGCCAGCTTCTCTTCCCTATGAGTTCATTGTGCCATTTTAAGGAAGAGATTGGAATAAGCATAGGGCATGTGTAGAATTTGGAGAAACATGTTGGGAAAGGGGTATTAATGTGCTGATTCAGAAACAACATTACTATATGAAAATATATTAAGGAGTGTAATATGTTCACTATTCATAAGATACTTGTCTTGGGAGACGAGTGGACCTGACAACCCTAAGGTTTCCTCTTGCTGGTTAGATCTCTGCTAGGTATGTGCTATTTTGGTGAAAAGAAAGAACAAAGAAAACCTCTGTGAAAAAAAGGTGATGTAGAGGGTTTCATAAAGCTACATTTGTTTTACTGTATAATAAACAATTAAAGCTAATAGGAGAAAACTAGGAGAACCAGTTGACTTCAGATGGTTATAAAAAGAATAACACATAATTGACCATATTGCACAATCAAATATAATACTCTTTTTTGTATCTGGTGAGGAGTCTCATTTCTTGCTAATTAAACTTAGGAAACAGAACTCTTGATCCCTATTGATTGCAGTAAAATGGAGAATAAACTGAATCTGTCTAATACACAGAGGAGGCTGCACAGGCACATTTATATGACAGCTCATTCAAATTCATGAGTATGTTTCCAAATTTCAGCTTTTGTTATTAGGGTAAATATATAGTAGTTGTTCATAGTCAGCCATGGTTGCAGCAGGCCATATATTATTTGTCACTGAAAAAATGCCTCTTAACTGTAGAGAAGTTATCACGGACTTCAAAGTCCAGAACCTAAGGAATTTATCAGGAAAGTTTCTTCTAAAGGATTTCTTTTATGGATTGTATTTTAATATAATTATGTGCAGCAATGTGAATCTGTTGAATGAATGTAATACTTAGACCTTCATCTTGCTACTTTCTGCCAACCATCACATGACTTCATGAGGAAAGACTGAAGAAAATAGATTAATTTTCATAGAAAAATACATGTGGACAGTTCCCAGACAGAAAACAATTGAGGAAAAATATATTAAAGAAAAGTAGTAGTATGACTCAATGATCTTAAGAGGTCATTTCCAACCTAAAAGATTCTATGATTATTCAGTTTGTGAAATTAAACAGTTTCAATGTACACAAACAATACTTCTTAAACAACTGTATGACTAATAATTAAGGAGAAATGCTTGCATTATTGAAAATCATGTTTGCATGAAAATTCTGTAGAACTGAATGTTTTCAGCTGGAATGTTCCATCCAGACAGAGGAGCCAGGCTGACCAGCCAGTTAGCTATACATACAGCTCATCTTTTAGTCATTAATGGTCTTAATTCCATCCTAATCATAGAATCATCAACTCATACAATGTTAAGGGGTTGGAAGGGACCTTAAAGACCAGTGACTCCCAACCCCCAGCCATGGACAGGGACACTTCCTACTAGACCAGGTTGCTTAAGGCCTTATCCAACCTGGCTTTGAACACTGTCAGGGTTGGGGCATCCGCAGCGCCCCTGGGCAACCTGTGCCAGTGTCTCACCACCCTCACAGTGAAATGCAGCCCAATTAAAAAAATCTCACTAGGCAGGATTGAGCTTGCTGGTTCTTTGATCTTGTTTTAAGGATGAACTTTATACACTGGCATTGTGAAATCTACTGCTGCTCTCTGTGGGCAAGGCTGAGCCATCCTGGATGCTGTGTTGACACCAGATGTGGCAAATTTTCCTCACTCTGTGAAGTGCTTCTTTCATACACAAACAAAAAACCTCAAGCTTACAAACCATCTGTGCTACTGGATAATAATTTTGACCAAGAAAAGTCTTCACAAGCACCATGCTGCCTTTTAAAACAGATGGAATGATCTATAATTTGGTCAGAATTCTGCAAAAACAAGAATGTTGAGGTGCATGCAAAGAACTATTTATTGTTGTCTTCTGTGCTAAAACACACCTGGTTTATATTGGTGTGGTAGGGTTTAGTGACTTCTTTTTTCAAAGAAAAATGGCTTCTTAAGAAAACATAAGAAATTTTTCTGTAGATGTACTTTACAAGTTGCACTTTAATTATAGATAACCCACCCCATATGACCAGAGGAAATAATAAGTAGCATTTGAATAACTAAACCGAGAGACTCTTGTCTGGATAAGGAAGCAGAGCACATACTAATTTCCTGTAAATTAATTTAATATTTGTTTCTTGGTATCATGTACTTAAAAAAAAAGGTATTATGCTGTGTAGACATTTAGATATAATTTATTACATTTGTTAATTCCATTAATATCATAATTTCATTCAGATGGTAGCCTGTTAAAAAGAGTGAGTGTTTTTTGTTATTCCTGTTGTAAGACAAATACCCAGTTTGTGACAGTAAATCTTTACATGCTAAACCTAAATAATAGCTCTGTAAACACTTTAGGGAACAAACCAAGTGAAAAATGGCAGTGGACATTTCCCATATAAAGATTAACTACTTAATTTGTGTTTTGGACTCAGCATCTGCCAGTATTTGTGTTAAATAGTATAGACCTTTCCTGTACACAGGCAAGGTCATACTTTTTCTCTTGTTCCTCTCTTGTTAAATCTGATATAAAGCAGTAAAGCTCCTAGATTGCAATTTGTGACAGAGAACATGAATTTGCTTCTTTTTCCATAATAGGAGCTCTTGGGAAACCATATTCAGTAAAGGCTCAGAGGTGGTGACTCCAGAGCAACTCCAGTGTTGCCAGCGAATAGTACAGCTTTGTAAACACTGCCTGCTGGTGGTTTACAAACATTCATCAGATTCAAGAGGATCCCCAACTGGGATGAGCTACCACTGGGATGATACAAGGTATAAATTTGAATATTTTCCTTCTAAATTATAAGGATAAAGGATAGTACTGGTACAGGTTTCAGTCTATATTGCTGCCACTAAACTTTTCTTTAAGTCTGGTTCACTCTGTATTTAAGAAAAAAACCCAGCAAACTGCCCAACATTTCCCTTGATCCTGACTTTTAGTCATTCTAATTCACTACCCCAGTCATGAAGTGCTACCAAAAGAAAACTTGACATACACATCCTGCGTGAAAGTACCCTTATTAAACCCTTGATTGCCTACTGCCTAAAAAGCTGCAGCAAAGGCTTTCCAGAAAGTGAACTGAAAATTTCCTTTCTTCCCCTTCTCAGATCCCTCAAAGTCACTGTTTCCAGATTTGCATTCCTAGAGGTATCCTAACATGTCAGATACTTCTGGCTTCACATTCGCAGTGGGATGCTATAGGGGCACAGCTCCAGCCAAGGGTCAGGTAAGTGCCATCTGATTTACTGTATTGCACAGTTTTGCAAAGTTGATTTCCAAAACCTAGAGAATGAAAGTTTTATTATTCCACCTTACGGAGCATAACTATACTTTCAAACCTTGCAAAACAGCATCATATAGTAAAAGAATTATTTGGCACTTACCTGATTCTCCATTGGCTGGTTTAGTTACCCAACTGGATGCAATAGGGGTTATAGTATTATCAGTATAGGGAGTGCTCCATCTGTGGCAGTCAACAATATACAATTCAGCAGTCATAGATGGAGAATTAAATGTCAGTTTTAAATTACTTAGGATCCAAATTCTATCCCATTTTAATTATTGTGTATATAAAATTACTAATGCTTTGTTTATATAAAATATATTACATCTATTATTACATAGAAGGGCTTTGTGAGTTAAGTATTATGTGAAAAACAAAATTTTGATATATTATCTGTTAAACTTATTTTATGACTTAATTGCTGACTTGATATATCTCAGATCAGTTATTTGATACCCTGGACCCATGTGTTATTGACATGTGGATCATTAGACATTCTAACAGAGTTTAAAGCCAAGCAGAAACTGAATTTGTTTGATCACAGCAAAAGCAGAAATATGTTAGTCACAAACCAATTGTATTCAATATTAACATCTACTGACCTATAGCAGGAGTATGGTAAAGTCATTTGGATTAGCTAAGACTAGAAAACGTTGAAGTTTTTATTGCCTTTACTGTTAATACTGCAGAAAATTTTACATCATGACCAACCACAAACTATTCAAACTGATCAGATTACTCTGTGTACTTAGCTAACAGGAATGCAATGAAAGGGATGGTCCAAGAGAACTTTCTCATCTCCAGTTTTTGCATTTCTTTGGATGCTGAATGGAAGTTATTCATAAATTTCATAGGCTAGAGGAATCTAAGCCCTCTATACCCTAAATATCAGGAATGGAGTGTCAGAACAACTCTGATCAAAGTTGCAGTTTTTATATTAGTCTCCATAAATGTTTCATCTAAACATGGATACAGCAATATGCCAGTTAACCATGGCATTCTGAATCTGTGAAATGAAAGACACATATGGAAATAAAGGTTCTTGTCTGTTACAGCCCACAGTTGTAAGGGTAATGAACTACTTTTCTAGAAATGGGAGAACCACAATACTATTTCACTTTCCACTTAGGTTTCTGTTTTTAATGAATCTCCATTACTAGTAATAGTTTTTTTTCCTGACTCTCCTGACTCATAAAATTGTGTGGAGCAAGAAAATATCAGAGTATAATTTAATAAATATATGAGAAGTGAATTTTTTCAAGACTTTATAAAGTCTAATTTGAAGAACTTTGTTTTTTTCTGAGCACAAATCAATTTTTTATTTTGTTTTTTTCTGGGAAACAAAAGTTTGTGAAATGCGAGCTTTCACAGTTTACAAATAGATACCTCTTTAGCTGGGAAAATTAATATGTACAGGGAGAGATAAAAAGATAATGAAAACTGCCACAGAGTTCTTTAATAACTTCTCAAATTTCTTTTCAGTTCTGTCTCTTAACTGCAAATCCACTAAGTAAATAAAACATTAGGACTGCTCAGAAACTACACCAAAGTCTCTTAATAAATTAGCTAAAATCAAACTGTGTAAAAAGTCATAAATTAACCTGTGTTACAAAATAAAATAAAAGTCTCTCACTAGGTCCTTACAGTTTGCTAAATGCCCTTATCTATCCCATGGCATATTCTCTGGGAAATATTAGAGTTCTTTACTGTATCATCAAGCAAAAGTAGGACTTGTTCTGGTGACGTAGTCAACTGTCAAGCTCACCACCAACCCATTCCAAATCAGACTTTATTTTTTCACAAATTGTTTAAAAAATATATTGGTGATAAAGTTTTTCTCAAGCTTAAACAAAGTACATGTGTACACTTCCTTATATAGATTGTCTCCCCTTGACACTGCCACTGTTTCTATCCATGAGATCAGTCTGACCAGTCTTTTAACTTGTTTTTCATATATCAATATGATTCACTAGAACTGCACAACAATTTTTAAGCAATAATTTATACACTGTGTTGTGCTAATCCATCTTAACATTGACATAATTCATTGTGAAATTCTGATTTAGTATGGATGTTATTTATGCACACTTAATTGACTTCAACAATTAACTATTAGGTAATTATAGCACAAAAATACTTAGGAACTAATATTAGGCATATGATAAACTATTTTTGTATTAATAGACGAAATAAAAGTTGCCTGAATTTAAAAGGTAAATAGTCACTGATGTGAATTACTATGTTGTAGGATCATTTCTTCCTTTACTACAGTAGTGATGATAAAGACTATTCTTAGAGCATTAGAGCTGGCAACCAAAGCTGAAAATCGTTTTTGGTCTCTAATCATTTTTTTTTTTTTTACAATCCAGCTTTTTATAAGCTGGTTCATTTCATTTGCATTTTTTGCCCAGTTTGAATTAAACAGGATTCTGTTGTTTACGCAGGATTCCACTGTTTATTTATTTCATGGCTTGAAACATAGAGGACTAGAAAGATGTTTGATCCTCATACAACAGAGTTTTAGATTCCTTTTCCGAGTTAGCTTGTGCCTATTGCCCTCTGTGTTTCATAAACAGCATTTACTGTACTGAGTTTCCTGCATCCAACAATTATAAAGTCTGGCACATTAACAGCTAATTCTTTTACTCTTGAATGTTGCTTTGTCTGTAAACTTTGCTGTATTTTTCATGTCCTTTCTAGGTATTTATTGCCAAGACCTTCACTGTTCATCCTGAAATCATCCTCATCCAAACTTAGCTGCAGTTCATCCGGAATGCCTCGCCCTAACATTTTGTTCACACACAGATACAGTCACTTGTGAAGTAAAAGTAAAATTGCTGTTTGTAAATAATAGCACTCAATTTCTTTTTTTTTTTTTTTTTTTTTTATTTGTGGTGGAGCTAAACATAAGCACTGTTAAATATTTCCTACCGTCATATTATAATAAAATTTAGCTGAAAACCTACTGTAAAAGCATAGCTTTTCTGGGAACATAATAAATCTTGTTAAGTTGTTTACACACACATGGGAATGTGTAGATCTTGCTAGGTTTATAAGTAATTCCTTCCTACTAGAAATGTTATTTTTGCTGCAGAATATATAAAATGGAATTGTTCTTGAAGATTCTATTACAGTATTACATTATTTTGTAAGTACAATACTTTGACTTGAAAATTATTTATTGTAAACTATATTATTTATTGTCTCTAATGTAATTTATCCTTTAACAAAGCAGATAATTAAAAAAATCTAGTAGAACAGTAAAACTGTAACAGTTATCAAAAATAGTTTGATCAGTTCTTGGACCTGTTTAAAATAAACCCCAAAACTCTGTAAGCCAAACCTAAAGCAGACATATTTTTTTTCTCCTCTGAAATGACAAGATCTATTTAATGCTGCTATTTTTCTTAAAGGATATGATATAGTATCTTTCAGCCAAAGCGAAGGCACCTAGTACACAAACAGTAAAATATCAGTTTAGGCATTCACTTCCTAATTGGATTCTCTTAATAAAATGGAAGCCAGTGTTTGTTTCCAGGTTTTCATTCACATTACCTGTATCCTGTGCCTTTAGGTTTCCTTTGGGAGCAAGCACTCATCCTCAGCTCCCACACGCATGCACAGTGCACAGTTCTTCTGTTACACTGCATAAGTGCAAAAGCAGACATCTTTAGCAAATACTGCAGCTGTAATGTATTATTTCAAACTTAAACTAATTGGTTTGTTGTAGTTTTTAGCATGCAATCCAGTACCTACTGTAGAATGTATCTTTGCAATGGACAGTATTTTCTAGATTGCTGACACCTTTAAATGTTGGAAATGTAATTCATTAGAAAGATCTCATTCAGATCTAGATTCCTGGGTCTGGCTGAACAGCACAAAACCAAAATGAGCCAGAGCAGGAACCTAGTATTAACAGGATTAGTAGCCTGAAAACATCATTCAGGTTTTGCTACATACAGCCATCCATCCCACTCAGCATTGTGCCATGTGAGCCTTATTCAGTATAGAAGTAATTATTAAACAAATCAGTTAATCTAGATTTAAAAATTAAGTTTTTTAATTGAGTAAAGAGCAAAGTAGTTATTATTTACCAAAGACTTGTGTACTTATCAATCATTTAACCCTGAAACGTGTTTGTAAATTATCAATGTATTTCAGGTATACTTTAAAAATAATTTGGGGGCTAATTATCCTCAGGAGCAAGTATGTTAATGTTTTTTGATATCCAGCAATTTAAGACAAATTTAAGAGGTTTAAGAGTTTTGAGACTGAAGTTGTATGGAAATGATTTTTTAAAAAGTTTTAGTCATAGGATATATAAAACTGGGAATTTGATTGAGATTTTTGATGCCTGTGCTGTAGTGCCTCAGCTCTAGAACTGCAGAATATACAACAAGAATATTTGTAAACAATTAAAAAACCCTCTTGAGAACTGCCAGATCAAAGCAGTCTTTTGGTCTGGTGAAGTATTTTTAATTTTTGTGTGGTAATACTAGATCAGTAATACAGTATGTTCACATTAATTGTATATCTCTTTCAGTCCATACAGTGACTATTAAAGCATACTCTGGTTATCTGTAACACCTAATAAACGCTGTCAATTTTCTCTTCTTGGAGGAGGCTTCCATTGTATTCTGCTTTTGGCCATAAGGATAAGATCAGCTTCCAGCTTAGCTTGCCAGACTCAAACAGACCTTTAGGATAGGAGGTTCACATGTCTTTATTTTCCTTTTTTTTTTTTCTTAAACTTCACTATGGTTTCCATTCTTGAATGCCAGTGCTGGGCCAGGTCAGTCTGTACAGAATACTCTGCCAAAAGAAAGAGGACTACTAACCATACCTATGGACAGATCTAGAAAAAAAAATACATCTCGCATGTACAAAAGTGGACCAGATGGTAGTTTACTTCTGACATTACTTACGATATTTGTATTTCTGATAACCTTTCCTAAAGTGATCATGTGTTCCTAATAATGTGTGAATCAATACCTTCAATAAACGTCATGCTACACTTTGCTGCAGCTCCTCAGAACCAGCGTGTGTGCTCTGCGGGTGAATTATGGGCTGCACCTGTAGCCCATCTCCAGGTAGTGCCGTAGGTGGAAGCGTTTACCCCTTTCCTCTGCAAAACAGCAGCAATTTGCTTTGTGATCAGACCAGTGGTCCCAGGAAGTCTTTATTAGTAGCCTTGAGCTCCGGCAAGCCCTGCTGTGGCAGCACCTGCAGCCTTGTGAGCAGCAGGTCTGCCCACCTCTCATCGTGGCCCCGCCATCCAGGCTTCGCTCGGGCAGCAGCGAACTCCTCAGCCGTGGAGGTGAGGGCAGCACCCGCGATGTCTTTCGCAGTGTAACGAGCTCCCGGGCCTGTTTCCAAGCGCTGTGGGAGCTGTGATGCGAAGCAAAGGAACACTGATAAATGTTGGCAGCGGCTGATCTTTACCCGGCTAAGACACGAATGGAATAAGGTAATGTGCTTTGTTGTGCGCGCTCCGTGCGCGGCCGGCTCTCGGCCCCGCCCGGCCTTGAGAGGGGAGCGGGGCAGCGCTGCGTTCCTCGTTAAGGTTTATCAATAGCGGCTCGTCTGGAAACCCCGCTGGAAGTTAGTCAAAATATCGCCTTTTTTTTTTTTTTTTAAAAAAAAAAAAAAGTTTTTTATTTCCTGCCCCACGGTTTTTACAGCTCACTAGCGAGGGCGGCTGGCAGTGCCCTTTGCGGGTCGGGAGCGGGGCCGGACCCGGCGGGAGAGGCCGGCGAGGAGGCAGCGCCGGGGAGCAGCGGCCCCGGGCGGCAGCGCTCACCGGGCCCCGGCGCTCGTACTGCCCCAGCTTGGGGATGGGCTCGGAAATGCCAATTATTGAACATTGCAAAGACCGCACGCGTTATTTGAGGTCCAGAGCAAGGAAAATACCTTTTCGAAACTATTGCTTAAATGTTGGAAGAAACATTACTTGAAGCACATCATAAGGACACCCGTTTGTAGACTTTTGGCCTTGGGTTAGTGTCCTGTCTAGAATGAATGTGATTTCCTCATTATGGAAAAATTAGCCTCTAACTGCTGATTCTCTGAACTGAAAAGTTAACAAATAAATCAGCATTTAAAATTACTTCTGAATGGTTCCTTATCCGGTCTAGGAGTTCTAGAACAAATCCACTTTTATATATAAAACCTTAAGTTTACAGTTTATGACTTTCTCTGGATATTCAAGTGAAAATATTGAAAATATGCCCAGAGGGATCTGGACAGGCTGGATTGACTGGCAGAGGCTGAGAGTACAAGGTTCAGCAAAGAGAAGTGCTGAGTCCTGCCCTTGGGTCCCAGCAAAGCTCTGCAGTGCCACAGGCTTGGGGCAGAGTGGCTGGCAGAAAAGGACCTGGTGATGCTGGCCAGCAGCTGCTGGATATGAGCCAGCAGAGGCCAAGAAGGTCAGTGGCATCCTGGCTTGTATGAGAAATAGCATGGCCAGCAGAACCAGGACAGTGATTGTCCCCTGGTGCTTGGTTCTGTGAGACACCTCGAGTGCTGTGTCCAGCCATGAGCCCCTGAGGAGGAAGGACACTGAGGTGCTGCAGGGTGTCCAGTGGAGAGCAGCAGAGCTGGTGAAGGGTCTACAGGGTAAGTCCTGTGAGGAGCAGATGAGGGACATGGGCATGTTTAGCCTGCAGAAAGGAGGGCTCAGGAGTGGCCTTATTCACAGCTCCCTGAAAGGAGGGTGTAGCCAGGTAGGGTCAGGCTGGTCTCCCAGGGAACTGGTGACAGGACAAGGGGACGTAGCCTGAATGCCAGGGGCGGTTCAGGTTAGATATGAAGAGGAATTTCTTCACAGAAAGAGTGGCTAGACATTGGAATGGACTTGCCAGAGAGGAGGTGGAGTCACCATCCCTGGAGGTGTTTAGGAAGAGGCTGGACATGGCACTTGGTACTATGGGCTTTCCAGTTGACCAGGTGCTTGGTCATAGGTTGGACTTGATCTCAGAGGTCTTTTCCAGCCTGGTTCTGTGAAAAGACTGAATTGCATTGACAGGGATAACATCTAATTTAGGTGTTAGCAAATATGAGTATTTGCATTGTTAAACATGCATTGTTAAAACATTTAACTTGAAGCTGTTGCAATGGAAATCCATTTTCAGGAGGAAATAATTTGCTGTTAAATGGCATTCTCACTGGAAAATCTTCCACTCCAGCATTTGCTAAAAACATCTGTAATTTTTTCTGTATGTGGTAAAATTCCCATGTGTTAGTTGTTATTCTGCATCTGTGTTCTTTGTTCTCTGCCAGACACCTCTGTGCAGTTCCCTACATTATTGAAATCTCTTGTTAACATAGAAGAGTCTTTGTTAGTGTGTAAATACCTGTAGCACTTTAGGACTCTTAAGGAAATGGGGGTAATTTTACCATTTATGTATATGGAACAGAAGACTCTGCTTAGGGGGGATCAAGGCAGATGTATTCTTGATGTTTTTAAAATACTCTCATTTCTTCTTTAAAACAAAAGGCAACCCTTGCAGAAAGGAAAACTGCTAACACTGAACTGAGTAATGCCCTCCTTTTAGCACAGTTGCTATAACTTATGCTATAAAATAATGCACTACAGACTACTGTGTATGGCCCCAGGTGCCCACCGAATGGGTCAGCCTGCTTTTAGCACCACAGAGTGAAGTGCAGCCCATGAAGTGCAGCCTGAAATGGTGGCTGACACGGGTGCCCAGAATCCCCTCAGCATGCCATGCTGGCTCAGGTGGCTGCACAGCAGTCGGTCCCCTCTGCCCCAGCCCCTGTCAGGACTTATCAGCAGCATTATCAAGGGTAGGGGAGCGTAGGGAAGTGACCCCTTCCCGCCGTGCCCTCGCTGCTCACAGCTGCTGTCATGCAGCTCTGCTGAGCACCAGCACAGAGGGCCACGGCAGTGGTGTCTGTCAGCTCGGGCAGCCCACTCGCTGCAAAGCACTGCCCTTCAAGGTTGAGGGTGGCAGTCACAAAGTAGATTGGAGCCCAAAAAGGGTATAAGTAAGGGGATCTGGTGAGAAAAAACCTGGAGAAGGTTTCATATTAAAAGTATTTTTGTGCCCACCTTTGTGGAAATCATTTGCTGTTATGGCAAATAATTCTGCCATGGCAGAACAGATGGCTTCACTTAATGCTATATATAATTTTTAACTGTTAAAGTGTCATCTGACTATCCTACATCATTATACCCAGTCAGTTGTTCCTGGCAAAATTCCCCACAATCCACTGTCTCCTTTGGAAACTTATCAGAAGGACATAGAGGACCTTATTTTCTAAATAGAAGCTTTCAATTTCAAGATAAAAAAAAAAAAAAAGGCCTTCAATACTTGTATTTCAAACTTCTATGTAGTGCACAGTTTTATTGATCTGACCCAGGTATCAGAATATCACTCTGGTTGTCCTTGCACAAGAGGGATGGGATTAATTTACTTTGCAAAGAGAAATACAGCTCTGAGTGACATGCAAGTGGACTTAGCAGAGGTGCATCTGGCACAAGAATAGACAAATATGAGAACTCAATCTGTGTTTCCAGGAGAATGCACCTGCGCCCCAAGCAGCCCTCATGTCTCAGCACCTCTCTGCTGAGTGCTGAGTGGTCTTGCTCAAAACTGAAGTTGCCTCCTCCCAGCTCTGACATTGCTTGCTCTTCTGGGGACTTGTGGGTCACATAGAGCTACAGGCTTCATTAGTTCTAGTGTTTGTTTGGTAAAATAACTGATGTACAATATCCCTTACTAAGGCAATACATTTGTCAAGCAACTATACATAGGCAATGAGAAGTAGTCCTGGGCAGAGATCTGGACTTTTTCTGGTAACCAATGAACTAGGGGGTACTGTGCAGCCTAGACATGTTTTTTTGAAACTGACCCTGTTGGTAAATAGCTGGCAATTGCAGTCTCAGAGATGCATAAGCATTGGAAGAGTTGGGCTTTCTGCAACCCCACCTACCCTTTCCCGTTCAGCCCTGTTAGGAGACTGCAGGTGTTCTGCTGAGTCAGGCCACTTCCCTCCCCATGCAGGGTTTGTACTCTTCATGGGCGTGAGCTGCTTTTCCTCAATTGTGTGGGATTCAAGCCATCTGATTTCTTTCATTCTGATTCAGAGACTGAACAAAGCAGCTGCATCAAAATGGCACAGCAGTACAGAAGTGTGCTGTGGGGCAGTTTAACTTCAGTCATGCTGTTGGTTCCTTTGGTGCTTAGTACATTATACAGCCAGAAACAAGTGAGAAATCTTACTGGCATGGTGAAAAATATGTTCCTTTGGCACTTAACTTCTACAAGTGTTGGCAAAATGGACCTCCCAGCTTCTTTCCAAAGCTTAATTCAGTTAATCTGTGGGATAGTTTGCCAGATTAATCAGATGTCTGCCTAAAGCTGTGGGGTTGGGTTACACTCACTAAATTTGGCTATGTGGCACACCAGACACAGAGCTGGTGCTTTCCTCTGTTTCTGTCTGCAGTGGATTCAGTGTGTATATTCCTCTCCTGTCACCATGGCCTCTGCTTTTGTTTTGAAACACAGGAATGCCCAACTTCCTTCAGCGGTGACATGCCCTTTGACCATCTGTGAAGCCAAATGCTTTGCTCCACAGGTGTGCCACCAAGTATGAGAGTACTGGCCACAGCTGGTGAATAGTGGGAACATAGCTAGCAAGGGAATTCCTTTGAAAAGCAGGTTAAGTGCAGTAGTTCTGTACTTGCCATCTTCCAGGCTGTTGGTGTCTTCTCACACACGTTGTTGCAGCTCTCAGGCTAGGGTGGCTCTTTGCTGTGGTAGAGGAAGTTGTTGCTAACTCAGACTGCTCTTCCTAAGCTGGGGCATTTTGCAGGTTTTCTTCCCCTCCTTCCCTCCACCCCCAGCCCACTCAATTGGAGGAAACAGTAAGCTTTGTATATCTTACAACTTCCAAATTCTAGAAAGTCTGGGTTTGAGGAAAAAAAGCTTTAATAGAAATATGAATCAGCATTTGATGTGAAACTCTGTTCAAACTACCCAAGTGTATGTTCTTATCTGTGTTTGAATACAGCTCTTTTACAGAAAACATGTTTCAGTTGCCCAAATGGTATGCAATTATTATACTCTGCAACACCTCTGCCTGTTGTATATCTTCTTTCAAGTACACCAATTCAGGTATTATTAATGATAATAGAAAACCTACTTAAGATTAGAATGCTGAAGTAATTGGATGCCTACACTTACTTGAGAAGCACCTATGTTGTGAAGAGGCTTGGCTCTCAGTCAAGCTTTTGCAGTGATTAGATCTATTCCACAGTAATTTTTTTTTCTCCTGTGCAGGCTGGAACCACATGGTGAGGATAGCTTTACTGCCTACTATAGTCATCCAAGTAAATAAAGTTGGTATACACATTTCTGTGAGTTGGCAGCCATGTAACTTTTTCCACAATTCTAGGAGGACAATCATGTATCTTTTTTTTTTTTTTTGTATCAACAATAATAACATACAATAACTCTAATATGCATATTGTTATGTCAGCGTTTTTGTTATTCAGGAATTTGTACCTCACCCGAGTTGCAGGTTAGCTTGCAGGGCCTCAGCAGGAAATATAGCATTTTAATTATTTAATCAACAATAAATTGTACTTTCCTGTGTAGTGCTATTTGTTCTTGAGTGTTTTGTTCTTTTAAAATAAAATGTCATGTCTTTCAGAAGCAACTTTCCTTTCCTTGCACACCTACTAGTGAGTCTCCTCTGTCTAGTAATTGTAGTCCAGCAATGCTCCTTTCTTGTCTCTGTACACCTACAAAATTCGGTATCAAGGTTTGCTATGCTGTGGGGAGAAAGAGTTCCACATTTTGGTCATGTTGGCCTTAAACCACTGAGCGCTGAGATTATTTCCAGGGCAGGAACTTTATGTGGGAATGTGACAGTGACAGAGCAGCGAGGCAGGGCAGGCTGCGCTCCCACAGCGCCAGTGCCCCCTGTGCCTCCCCTCCCGTCCTCAGCTGCTGTCAGCAGTGCCCCCCGTGCCCCTGGAACCAGCGCTCCCCACGGCAGGGCTGCTGAGAGCAGCGGCCCTTCAGGCGGGGAACTCCTCTTCCTCCCTCCCATTCCTCCAACACTGGGCTTTGTCTTATTAGCAAGCCAATAAAAAATAATTCTCCTCTCTGAGCAGGAAGGGCTCTCTCAGCTTGCAGGTTTTGCTTGTTCGAAATGCTGGTGAAATAATCCATTTCCAACTGCAAACCTCCCAGCACACAGGAGTAAGGTTTTGTGGGGCAATGACAGTAAAGGAATAATTTTAGCACTACCAATGATGATTTTTCTTACGTCTCCTTCCTCTTCGTCTCCTTCCTCTTCGTCTCCTTCCTCTTCGTCTCCTTCCTCTTCGTCTCCTTCCTCTTCGTCTCCTTCCTCTTCGTCTCCTTCCTCTTCGTCTCCTTCCTCTCCTCCTCGTTATTTACTATTATTATTATTTTCTTCAAAATTATTGGAGGAGATTTTTTTCCCAGCTTAAACTTTTCTTGTTGCCAAGGCCAAGTGTGAGAGCAATCTAGTAATAATTACCATGGCCTTTTTGTACTGATAATTATTGTTCCTGGGAAAATTTTCTTCTGGAAGATTTAATTCCTGTTAACGTTATTTAATCAAATAATGCAAATGACCCTACCCTTACCTAACTGAGAAGCAATTCTTAAGATAGCAGTAGTGTTCTACAAATTAATGTCATGTAAGTGGTTTGGTGCTTGTTTTGGTTTTTAAAAATGACAGTCTTGTGTTATTCGGTGGAATATGAGGGCCAGCAGCATTTGTGCCATCAGATGTTTTCAGACATACCTACAAAAATACAAATCAAAGGTGCTTTCTTTAAGTTTTCTCCTTTTTAAAAGCAGTTTGCTTTTCCTATATTTTTTGTGCTGGGTGGCACCACATGAAAATTGCATTGTTAGTATCTTTTATAAGGCAGCATAAAATACCAGTGTTACTCAGGAGCCTGAAATGTCACTAACGTGTCACTTGTATGAACTCAGTATGTCACATATAATCTGGGGATTAACTTGCAAACCTAGTTCAGGTCATTTTAGTGATATGGGAGACTTGTATTTGTTTGGAAGAGAAAAGGTGGATTATCAGAGGTACAGAAAAGCCAAGTATTGTCTAATTACTTCTCTAGTTAAGGAAGAAAAACCCCTCTTGAGCTGCCCTCAAAGGAGTTCTCTAGTTTAAACCAGTAATTGCAATTAAGAACATCAACTAAAAGAATTATACAGTACTGCTCCACTTTGCTATTAAAAGCTTAAACTTTTGCTCCATTAAAAGTGAAAGAGAGGGGAAAAATCCAAAAAGGATTTAATTAACTAGTAAACTTGAGTGTTTATCAACTGTAGAAATTATTTGATTTCTGTAGCAATAGAATATAAATCAACTTGGAGATTTTAAAGATCAAAGTTAGAATAACTGCAAAAAACCTGATCAGCTATTTATTTATTTATATTTTTAATTGAATTTTTAAAGCTCAGTATTTCAGGATATTTTTTCCCCACTTACTGTGGGTTTTTGGGATTTGGTGTTTAACCCTGCATTTATTCTGTAAATTGTAAATTAAAAGGTAAAATGATCTGTGTGACCCTTAATAAAGCCTCAGTGGCAGAAAGTTGCTCTCAGATGTATCAGCTGTGTCAAGGGACTGTAACCAGCAAATTTCTGGCTTCTGTTCATGTTTGGGCTCAACTCTAACTGGGATAATTTCAGGTGTTAATCAGATCAGCAACAGTGAATTGACTGGTCTGAACTGCATAGGGTCACGGATGTAACAGGCTGCATCCCACCAGCTGCAGATATTAGCAAGCATTAGACCTAAACTCGTGTCAGGTGTTTTAAAGAGTTCTTACATGTTGTAGAGCAGTTTTAAAATGTGCTTCCTTGTGTTGGCGTTGGTTTCATAAGTGACAAGTCACTATCTGAGGGCAGCAGAAAGCAAAGAAAAATTTGTTCTGAGTTAGTTTGTGGGAATTCATACACTTTTTCTTTCAAACAGCACTTTCTTTTGCCTAGCTTGAAGTGGTTGCAACAACCCCCATCGAGGCAAGCAGTGTTCAAGTGAGAAACAAAGAGTTATGGATGTATAACAAATTGCAAGAGCACCCTGGGAAAACGTGACCAGGGAGTGTAGATATCAAAACATTCATCCACAAAGTTCATCCTTGGGCTGAGCCCAGGTGTCTCCTTGGTTTTTGCCCTGAGGTACCCTGAGGTAGCAGCAGTCTGATGCTAGGGTTGAACAAGGTTCAGAGGGGGCTGAGAAGTGCTGTAGCAGATAATTTCTCAGGGTGTCCCACAACTCTTCACATCCCTTGTTTTGGAGGTGTTTAGCCTGGAGAAAAAGAGGCTCAGGAGGGAACTTACCGCTCTCTGCAATTACCTGAAAGGACAGGAGAGAGCAGTAGTTCATTCTCTTCTCCCAGGTGACAAGAGGAGAGAGCCTCAAATGGCACCAGGGGACGTTTAGAATGCATGTTAGAAAAACTTTCTTCACTGAAAGGGTGATCCAACATTTTGACAGGGTGCTTGGGGAAGTGCTGGAATCATCATCCTTGGAAGTTTTAAAAAAATTGTAGATGTGGCACTTAGAAATGTGATTCAGTGGTGGACTTAGCAGTGCTTTGACTTGGTAACAGAGGTCTTTTCCAGCCTGGATGATTCTATGATTTTAAAATCATTCTGTTTTTCTTGATATCAGTTTCCATGATTACAGCTTATCTGACATTGTGTCCCCTGAATTACACCATTGTTTTGATTCTGTTGTATATTGCAAAGATGCAAGTTTGGGCTGTTAGTTAAAACAGCTACTACAATTTCTGCTCCAGAGGTGTTGCTGTTTATGAGTTATTCAGTTTATGTTCTTACCATTCATGACTTTGGCAGAATCATTTGACTGAAGTATGGCTCCATTAATCTCTCTCTTCACTATTTATATGTAATGATTAGTTTAAAATTTCACTGATCAGGATATCTGCATTAAGTATAACTTCTAGGTGCTCCTGGGGCAGCAGCTGTAGTGGGAATACAAATCAAATGGCATGGTCACAAGAGTTCTCCTGCTATGACTCTGTTCTGTGGATGGATGCAGCAATTTAGCTACACAGGTTCACTCACAGATTTTTAGGGAAGTTGTAAAGATGTTCAGAAACTCTCATTGGTTTAACGCTCTCACTTTTGGGTGTGGATTCTTTGATTTACAGATTAGGTGAGTGCCTCTGGATCAAGTGGGAGTAGCTTTTTGAAATATGTTAAAAGATAAGATTTTTCTAAATGTCACTAAGTCCTAGAGTAGCTACTTTTTTATGTGTATGCAAAATCTATGTTTCTTTATTTTTTCACAGAAGGAGGACTGTGCTTTCAAACTGTGGTGGCTAAAATTATATGTCACCACTGTTAAAACATCTCAGTAAAATAAAGAGGATTTAAAGATGCTGAGCATTTTATTTTGTGCCATTGAAATCCAGGAGAACCAATAAGTGTTCTCCCATGTTAATGAGAAATGATTTTCACCTATTTTTATGCATTTAGGTGTGAAAGCTTTATTTTAGGTGCTTAAATTAAGAAGACTGTCCTTTGTTGATTAGACTTGTTCACAAAAATAAATGGAGCAAAGTATTTGCCCTCCTTTAGTACCTTAAGTCCATGTGTACCCTAAGGATTAATCTCTTTAATTTAGATTATTTGTCCCGAATGAGAAATAGCCTGAAGGTTACTGGGCTCTGTATAACTACCACACAGAATTGGTTATAAACATTATTACTGCAGTTCTGTGCAGCCCAGGTGGAAAGGACAGGGATTACTATTAAACATTTTTATAGCACAACATATGTACAAGCAAACAGGCTAACACAGAGGAGACAAAATAGGACAACAGATGAGGAAAACGGGGATCTAGAGATATCTCAGGTGAGAAGGTGTTGGCTAGAGAGGTATTTAAAGCAGGAGGGTGGTGGGAGCAGGAAGGCCCACTGAGGGTGAGATGCAGGAGAGTACAGAAAGTGGGAAGGAGTGTGTTGTGATGCTGTGCTGGGTCTCTGCTCAGTGAACAGTGATGGGTTCTCTCAACAGGCAGGAAATGAACAAATCAGTCTGCTTTAATTGTCATTTCCTGTTTATTCTGCCACTACACATAAACAACAGTATTTACACTGAATTTTTCAGTGAACGCTTTACTGTTTGCTGGCCTTTGCTTTTCCTTCCTTAACCTCCAGAGCAGTAAAGTACAGCTCCAATGCCATATGAAAAAACCAAAACAATTTATCAAAATATTTTTCCAAAATTGTTCTTCCTTTTCAACATCCATATTTTTGAATAATATTTTTGTGCATGTAGATAAGGTATTGTAGATAAAATATTTAAGCCACGCTGGTGAAGTAGCCTGTGGCATAAAGCCTGGTGAAGGAGCTAGGACAAGAGCAGCTAATTTTTTGCATCATCAGCCTTTTCTTAGATGTAATAATGATGAAAAAAGAATCATCATTTTAATAGGATTAAAATAATAAGCTAAAGGTTATTTGTAAGATCAGTTTTGGAATCAGAGTTGAATAAATATTTTTTTAAGGCCGGAGTTGTTGCACAGAGAAATTTGTGTCAGTACTGCACATTCACCAAAAGAGAGCAACATAGGCACACTGTACGTGCTTCAGGCAAGGGGCCATTTTACACTGCAAGCAGGAACATATTGTCCTCTCTTTTAGAGTCTACATTCTACCTGCCTCTGAATGTGATGAATGTGGTGCAATTATTATTTAGGTTTATAGTTATTGATGATGTATGTTTTATGGATCATATTTTTGTCTTTCAGATGTTTATGTACAATATGTTTCCTCATTCATTATGATTGCATTTAGGATACATGTTTAGACATTTACTGAAACACTGCTCCTTTTCTTTCCTGCTAGAAACTTTTTTCAACGGCAGAATTTGTGTTAATGAATTTTCTTTGGCTAAAGTCATTAAAATGTACTTAACATTTTTAATTTTATTAAATGCTTTGGCATGAGATCAACTATGTGTTTGATTGACTTAGAAAAAAAGCACTTGTAGGCCTAGAAATGAGCATTTCTTTTTGCATTAGTATTTGTCACCATCCTGAGTGTGTAGACTATTTTATTTAATATTCAGATTAATTTTGTTGAATAATCCTTCTATCCTCAAAGCTAATAAATGCACTCAGATATACTTATTTAGGTAAGTATTTGGAAGTTCCTTGAAGTCCCTTTCCTAAACTATTATGTCCATCTTGAGTCAGTAGCTGTGAATTTTTTTAAAGTAAAACTAAACAGCCCTCAAAATAAAAGAGCAAGGAATTTGCAATGCAAAAGGTTGTTTTTTGGAAGTGTTTACCTGCAATGCCCAAAACCTACCTGTGTCATTTCTCATAACGTGGATTTGGGGTTGGTTATCAGCCAGTTGGTTGTTTACACTGCCTGATGTGTCAGTGCAGCCTGCAGCCCTCAGCTGGCATCAGGGTGTTTGGGTCACCTTGTGTAGAGCAGTGCTACACCCAGGGATCTTCATGGACTGAAACGAGAGGAGACCCTACTGCAGGGGGAAAGGGGGAGATGAGCTACAAAGTCTGCCCTGTACCAGGCTGAGAAGGGCAGTTTTCTCCTCCCTCTTTCTTGTATGCAGGAGAGAAAGAGTTGTTTGACTCCTTTTTCCTTGCTAGTTCAGAGGTTGAATTAAAACAGATCCAAGTTAGTTTCAGCTTGTTCCTGCTAAGCCTCTAGAAACTAAGACCTGTAAACTTTCCAGTCACTTCCAATGTCCCAGTAATAGACATTTCTTCAGTACAGTAACACTGGCTGCACATAGTAGACCCATGTTTGGGAGGACATTCTGTGACCTAGGGCTGGAGTTTGGATGTGCAGCTTGTGCCAGTGGCTGCCCACGACTCAACAGCATGGACAGCCTCAGGCAAGCCCTGAACTCCATAGGGACTCTTGAACAGATCCTTTAGTCCAAATGGCTTTACTAAGATTCACTTAAGGGGGTCCAGCAAAAAGTCAGCTGAATGACATCGTCAGGCCTGTGGCAGGATGGAGAGAGACAGCGTACAGGACAACAGGAAAAGAAAATGCTGAAAAATTGCTGTAACAAAACCCATCATGGTTATTATGAATGTGGATGATGCATAGCAACAGAAATGAAATATGAGATGTATGTAAAATAGGAGTGAGTTTGAATTTAAATGTGGCCAGAGGCAAAGCATATGATGGTGTTTTTACTAGAAGCCCTGCATGAAAGGCTTGCCGGAGCCAGGAAGTGCTAGGTGTGGGTGTCTCTGGAAAGGAAACTGTAGTCTTCTATAGCCTGGATTTTTGAATGTGTGTGCCCCTATTTACTTTTGCTTAAAGGTAAATAAAAAGTTAATTTCAGACTCTGGTATTCTAAGGAAGTTCCCTGTGAGGAACAGAAGGGAAGCCCCAGTAGGTGCTCGGTGTGGGTGAGAGTATATTGGGCTCTGGAGATCTGAGCAAAGACACAGCAAGATCTGTCTGTGCTGGAGCCTTTGAGCCCCTGTTTGTTTGTTGTTTGTTGTGGTGCCTCTCCTGGAATAAGCAGCTCTTCCTCTGAGACCTCTGTGCGCAGAGAGTGACCCTGTGTGTGCCAGGCAGACTCTGCCCCTGAAGAGCCACGCTCACATCTCTTTGCCAGCTGCTTCCAAACATTGGATTGAACCTCTTTCACTCCCACTAGAAGACGTGTCTGCATAAGCTGCCCAAAGTCTAAATGTAAGGACTGCATGTAAATAAGACAAAATGTGTATATCTCTGCAGATCTACATGCATGTACACCCATGGATTTTGCTCAAAATAATTAAATCCATATTTCTGGAAGACTAGATTTTCAATAAAAACAGTTTTTCTGACTACCAGCCAAGACATCATCCTTTTTCCAAATATTTTCAGACTAAATAATCATTTGAAAGAAGCCTAGACTAGTTATTCTGGGGCTTATGAAGCTTTCAAGCCTTCGGACTCTGGATGTTTCGCATCTCAGATTGAAACAGAGCATTTTTGAAACTCCTGTTGCAAAGGTATGGGGCCTTGCAATAAATTTTGGCTAGTTTTCTGCAGAGTGGGGGTACAGTGAGTGTGTCCAAATGAGAGGTGTTGGCATAGTTCAAAAAGCTGAACTCAGGGAAGGCTGCTGTGCGACCTTATGGATTACTTGGTTTTATAGACTGAACTCACTTTCCTAATGCTGACTTCCAATATGTGGAAAGAGTATTCCCTCTTTCTAGATTAATGAGATTCATCATGGGTTATAAAGTCAGGCTAGGGGAGGAGCAATTGCACAAGAGACATCTAAACAAGAGACCCTTGTGGATTTCTGAATCTACATTTTCATACATAGTTTCCTAGAAATTTTTTCTTGTGAAAAATGTTGTTGTTGAACTGACTGGTTTTTTTACTCACTGTAGTAGTTGTCTGTGTATGTACATAATCAGCCATGAATGGTATTTTAACTGTGTTAAGTTACACAGTGTGAATTAAACTGACTTCAGTATGAATGCCAGTGATACACATAGCGACAAAACATGACTCAATGCTTCCAGACTGTTTGTACAATTTCTGTGAACAAAAAGACTTTACTAACAAGTTATATATTCGTCAATATAATTGGTCATGCTGTGATTGAACCAGTCTTATTTAGAGTGAAGTGTGTACTTTCATGGGTCTTGTTGCTCTGCTCTTTGGTCCATGCAAACCTTCTGCTCAGGGTGCTCTGGTTTACAGAAGTGCTAAGAGTGAAACAATGAAACTGCCAGTCCTGGGCTTTAAATCTGGGGAAGTTCTGTGGCCAGGAATACCCTTCTTTTTAGGTTCCCACTCACAGAAGGTATAGCGAAACAAAAAGAAATGAGGGCCACTGTGTAAGTGGGATGATGTTTTTGAAATGTCAAGCAAATGGGAGCATCTGTGCTGAGAGCTTCTGGTGCTCAGGAAATGCCCTAATGTACTCTGTGCAGTTGCAAAGGAGTTTCTTGCCTTGACCTGCACCCTTTGAGAGTAACGGGTTAGTGCTTGAGACTGGAACCCTGCAGCTCCAAACTGTGATAATGTCAGTATAAAAAAACCAGTTAGGATTGATCCTTGAGTAGGGATTACTTTTCATGGTCATACTGTGCTCCTGTGAAGGTCAAATTTGGGAGAAACTTTACATATCCATCTATCCACATATATATTTGCGTATGTCTATTTAAAAACCATCACCCTATTTGTTCCCCTGAACATAATCTGTAGTGGTGTTTCAGGTAGTTGATTATTTTTAGTTTGCCTCTTCCTAGCTTCTATCTATTGACAACTATTTTCTGTTCATCTGTCTATGCAAAGCAGAATCTAAAATGCTTTGTGCAGTTGGTAATGGAATTCTTGGCAAAGGTAGATTTCAGGTGCTAGGAGAGAGGAAAATTATTGGAACGGGAGAAACATCCAATTCAGCTCTTGCTGTGTTTGCCTCTGTGACTTGTTTGTGTAGCACAGTACTGTAGCTCTTACCACCTCAACAGCCCTGCATCATCTGGTCCCCTGCTGTAAGGGTCAGATATCTAACAGAGCTCAGCAGGAATATGGGAATTGCAGAACTTGAAGATCAGAATGGACCAATACAGAACTTACAATAATTGTTCAAATCTGTAGTATCCAACTGGTGGTGGATGATGGCTTCAGACTTCTGTGTCTCATAATAATTTTAATGAAGCTGCAGCTTTCTAGCCATGTGTGATCTGAATTTGGAGATTGGTTGTTGCTCTGCAGTGCCCTCAGCAGCAGGATGTGGACACTGCTCGCAGACCACCGACAAGATGTAATTGTGTTACCCAAACAAAGCATGAGAGCAGTAGGATCATACTGGGTATTTTTCATAAAATAATTTTGGCTTTTGTTTTAGACAGAAAAGCTCTCTAAGTTTAGCAGTCATTTAAAATGCTTTTAAGCATGTAACTGGAAAGTAACATGAATTGTCATTTCTCATTTCACTGCAATTCTTTGCATGCTGTCAGTGATTCCTGGCTCTGTAAATTATGGCTAAGTTAGGCCAACCTACAAATCCTGATATCTTTGCATAATCTCTGTTGTGAACAGTAAAAGCATGTGTATTCTGCTAATCCATATTCAGAGAGATCCCTGCAGTCAGAGTGCTAAATATAATTTGGTTTTAGGCCAGGAAAAATAAGTTATCTTTTTTTTTTTCCTATGAAAAAACGCTGAAGCAAATGAAATATTGCCTTTTTTGTGTATTTTTGTTTTTAATTTTTTAAAAAATATTCCACAGCAGACGTTCTCCCCACAGAAAACAGCAGGAGAGTTTTCTTACATAATAATCTGACAGATGTGTCATGGTATCTAATCCCTTAAACCTCCAAAGCCTTCTGATAGTGGATGTTTTAAAAGGCCAGATTGAAAAGCATGCTGCTCTTTTATTGAGTCTTTGCCTTCAGTGCCCATTCCACACTTGATCGCTTCATTTTGCTAAAGCACAGTATGGGATAACTTGAAGTCAAAAGAAAAAAATTATACCTTAGAAAGCAGAATTAAAAATACCATTAAAACAATTAATGCCAAATGAAAATACCATTTAAAACCCACGTTTACATCTGGATTTTTTTTTATTTTTGGTGCTTTCTCTGAGATTCTGTCAAGAAGTAAATCAATAATAATTACACACACAAAATGACCATCAGACTTGCAGCTGAACCATAAGGATTTTCCCATAGCTGAACTATGCAGCCGTGTAATCACATTACTGTAACTCTTGTACCTCGTGTCTCGGCCTTGCTGTGCCTTCCAGCATCGTGTCCAAGTGCACTGCAGGCCATTCCAGCTGCGGGGCTCTGGCTTCTACTTGCCTGGGTAAGCACCTGGCATTCTTTTTAAAATAACGAAGTCATTAGAAAAGTCTTTGCCTCTTAGCTCACTTTAGCCTTTTCTATTTCAGAGCAGTTATAGCTTTAATAATCCAAATGTCAGAGGGAACATGGATTCAGAGGATCAGAGTTTCAGTTAATCATGTTAAATAAGTTCCCCTGATAGTTAGGTACAGCAGCACACAACCTTATTTCAGCTACCAGGAATTTTAGATAACTGAGGTTTGGGTAATCAATGTCAGAATACATGTGCCTAATTTACCATTTGGCATAAACTTGTTTTCTATATAATTAAAAAAATCATATTATGTACTATTACATGGGTGTTGGATTTGAAATTGTACCTAAAATTAAGGGAAGCAAATGTTTACAAAGCAAAGCTGACTTCTTTGGGATTTTGACATCTGCAAAAATGCAATGTAGTCTTAAATATATAGGTAAAAAATGATGTTTTAGAATACCTAAGAACACCTAGAATTTATTTCAAAAATATTTTTCATATTTGTTTTGATAAAATCAGAGTTTTCTGGTTTTTATAATCCTCATTACTTTTGCTGAGGCAATTATTTAGGGCTTTGTCTTTGAAATGTGAACTGACTTGAGTTATCTCACCCGATGAGGTTATCAAAGATTTGTGAAATGACACTCTGGGACTGAGAAACTAATCATCTCTTGTTTGATGACACAAACCTGTCTGTCTTTTTCATGAATTCAGCAGCTAACCTTGACTTTACACATGACCAGTTTCTACATTTTTTGCAGCTTAAAAACCCCCTGCTTTTCAACAGATTAATCCTATAATGCAGTGATTTCTTTTTACAGTGGGGATTTCTGAGTGATTTTTAGTTTTGTTCAGACTAAGGTTTTTTATATACCAGCTGTATACACAGAGAATGCAAGATAAAAACAAATGAGGACAGACAAGAAATGAAGATTACACACAAAGACTTCCAGGTTAAAGTGGTTCTGCCAGTCTAGCAAATGTGAAATACGAGGTTAAAAAAAGAGGTCTTTATTATTTAAGCCACACAAGATTGCATTATGGACAAGAGCTTTTTATTCATGTAGATTACAGTGCTGCCTAAGGATGGCCTTCAGTCATTGTATATCCCATCTTACGGGGTCAGGCTTCCTCTGCTTTTCTTGGAGAGAATTGACCATTGTCAAGTTATCACCTCTCTCTGTTTTTTTTGTTTGTTTTTAATTACTGTGTGTATATTGAGGAAATCTTGACGGTTCAAATGAACACTAACATTTGGGCTTAATCTGCAGCATGCTACAGCATGTGTGTTCCTCCTGTACTGGTGAGATTGGATAGTAGATTTCAGACCCTTGTCTTGATGTTGACAGGCACTCTTTGGGCAGTCAGTTATATGTATAAATGTCTAGGCAAATCTGACAGCACCTTGCTTGATTTGACCCTTCACATCTGGAAAGAATGGGGCATATGAAAGAAGAGAAAAGGAGTTTTCTTCCTTTCCAGCCAGCTGAAGGAAGAGAAATCTGTTGGTTGGTTTGATGTTAATTTTACTGTCTGTTGAATAGTGAAGGTTTTCAGAAGCAAGGATTTACCTTTTCATGGAACAATTTCATTCCAGAATTGGTAGTTTTTTCTGTAATACCTGTCCTTTTGGTACTGTCCTAATCCCTCTGAAACAAACTAGGTGTTACTGGGGAGTAGAGTGCCAGCCTGGAGAGCTCGAGCTCTTATAAAACCACTGCTGTCTGCTCTTAGGCAGCTATTTTGGTCAGTTTGACTTAGTTGATGTGTCTCCAAGGCTAATAGTTTTTCTACTGGGAACACTCTAGGAGTTAACCAATTAAGGGAACACTGTAGACTTCACCCTACAGTGGAAAACAAGGTGAGGGGTCTGCGCAGTTCTGCTGTCTTTCTAGAATAACAGATGTGCCTTCTGCTTGGGTATGGAATACGCTAAAATACCAGGTTGTGATTAAAGTGCTTTGATTTTTGGAGTCTCACACATTCTTTGTGACTTTCGAATGATAATTTGGGCTCAGAATCTCAGGTGTACTCAAAAACTATGTAAACTGTTAGGCATTTGATCTTCCTTTTAAGTGGCAATGACTGTTTTAAAATTATCCTGACCTTGCTACCTCAACCTGTTATTGATACCCCACAGCCAATTATTTGTTTGAAACCAGAGCTCTGCAGCAAGATCAGCAAAGTTGAATTGCAGAAGCACTTTTTGAGCAGGCAGCAGCTGAATGCTGCTCATGCACAAAGCAGCTGAAACCAAGAGCAGAGAAACTATGGTGTGCTAAGATGTGACCAGAATAGTGAGAATTTTTTTTTTCCTTTTTAAAAATTGTTAATTTTAATTTATTTTTGTTTTGTACCTTGCAGTACAAATCAAAATTTGGGTCTCTGGTATCTTAGGATAATACCCTAGATACTGAACTGTAGACAAAGTGTCTTTTCTCATTATGAATATTACTTATATCAAGCAGAGGAGATTCAACAGGAAAGAAACACCTCATACTTAGCGATATTTTGATGGAGTGGGGTCTTTGTTCATGCTTCACCTTGATGTTTGAATGCTCACTCAAGAGTGTGAGGTATTTTAGATTTGTTTGTTTTGGGAGTTGTTTGTTTTTT